>JAGFNQ010008614.1:218953-237022 GCA_024364735.1 Boesenbergia rotunda | reverse complement strand
TAGTCTTTCTAGAAACAATCCCTTTCTAGAAAGACCCCAGTCTTAGCAACAAACACTTTGTGCTGACTGGGAATGTAGAAGTTATATCCCTTAGTTTCCTTGGGATATCCCACGAAATAGCACTTATCAAATTTGGGTCCTAGTTTGTCTGAGACTTGACGTCTAACGTAAGCCTCACAACCCCAAACTCTCATGAAAGACATCTTGGGACTCCTCCCAGTCCATATCGTATATGGTGTCTTCATGACCGCCTTTGATGGAACACGGTTAAGTGTGAACGCTGCCGTGTCTAGAGCATATCCCCAAAAGGATATAGGAAGATCTGCGTGACTCATCATAGATCGTACCATATCTAATAAGGTACGGTTCCTCCTTTCGGATACACCATTCCACTGTGGTGTTCCAGGGGGAGTGAGTTGGGATAAAATCCCAGACTCAGCTAGGTAGTCACGAAACTCATGGCTCAAGTATTCTCCACCTCGATCTGATCGAAGTATCTTAATACTCTTGCCAAGTTGGTTCTGTACTTCATTTCTGAATTCTTTGAACTTTTCAAAGGATTCAGACTTATGTGTCATCAAATACACATAGCCATATCTACTGAAGTCATCAGTAAATGTGATGAAGTACCTGTAACCACCTCTGGCAGCGACATTGAAAGGGTCACATACATCACTATGTATGAGTCCTAACAAGTCTGTCGCTCTTTCGCTATGTCCACTAAAGGGAGTCTTAGTCATCTTGCCTAGAAGGCATGACTCGCATGTCTCATATGATTCAATATCAAATGAGTCCAGCAAACCATTCTTATGGAGCTGGGACAAGCGACTCTCATTTATGTGGCCTAAGCGACAGTGCCAGAGATAGGTTGGGTTCAACTCATTTGATCTCAACCTCTTGGTATTCACGTTATAGATAGGGCTTTCTAAGTCTAGAATATAGAGGTCATTCATCAGATGTGCGCTACAATAGAACATATCCTTTAAATAAACAGAACAATATTTGTCCTTTATTATGAATGAAAAACCTTTGTTATCTAAACATGAAACTGAAATGATATTCTTTGTTAGTACAGGTACATAACAACAGTTATTCAATTCCAGTACAAGCCCAGAGGGTAGAGGTAGAAAGTAAGTCCCTATAGCAACAGCAGCAACCCTTGCTCCATTGCCTACTCGTAGGTCCACCTCGCCCTTGGCCAATGCCCTGCTATTTCTCAGCGCTTGCACATTTGTACAAATGTGAGAAGCACACCCAGTATCTAATACCCATGATGTAGAAATAGAAAGGTTGACTTCTATAACATTTATACCTGAAGTAGAAGTCTCACTTCTCTTCTTCTTCAGATCTTCCAGGTATACCTTGCAGTTCCGCTTCCAATGCCCTGCCTGCCCTTGATATAATTGCTTGAGGTGGCCAATCATATCATAAGCATTCATGTTCTCGTGTTGCTTCTGAAGCTCAGAGGACATGCAGCATAGCATTAGGCACGATACGTCTAACGCGTCGTCTTGATGCTTCTGATGAGCATCTCTAACGCTATGGATGGCTAAGGGAAGTGGTGCTTCAGGAACTGCTTGCTCTAGAACGTACAGCTTACGTTCCTGTTTGAGGACTATCCTCAAGTTCCTGTACCAGTCCAGGAAATTAGCACCAGTGAGCTTGTCCTTCTCAAGGACAGATCACAGAGAGAGAGTGTTCGTGTTTGTCATGGTAATCTACAACATAAAAAAAATTGCAGAAAATAAATATCCACCATTGTATCATATTTCATTTAACTAGGCCTTTAATTAAATGATGCTCCCACTGAATTATAGGGCTTTGGTAGAATCGAGTCATAGATGTGGTAAAACCACACTACTAGATCCACACCAACTAACTATAATTCTCGTAGGTCAAGATCCACATCATACTACGCCTTGAGTTAGCTTTGGCTAAATCGCCCAAGACTTAGTATGATCGGTAGGTACCAATTACCAATTACATCTCTATGCAATTCTTGTTTATAAGATCAAGAATTAACATTTATGAATAATCTTGAGTTAGCTTTGGCTAAATCGCCCAAGACTATTGATAAATGCGATCTTGTCCTACCTTTCCAACTATTGGAATATGCCTATAGTTAGGCTCGATCCAATTGAGCTAACTAGTTACTCAATCTAATTGAGCTCAATCTAACCCAAGCGTGATAGGCGGGACCAAGGTTGTCCCTCCGCATCCCACCAAGATTAAATGCATTGCTCTGCTTTGGCAGATTCAACAATTGCATATGATCATGGTAGTGATGGGTATCAAGGCTCGTTAGGCATATACGAGTTGATTTCGATTTAGATCTAATCTAATCGATGATGTGCATCGTATGTAGGCATTTATTAAATCTAATTTAACCTAAATGTGTACTAGGTGCACATCAAAATGTGGTTCCCACATTACATGTGCATCACATACACTCATGTATATTCTATTCTATACTAACATGCATCACATACATATGAGCAAAATAAAATATACAAGAAAATTAAGTGTGATTAGTCATGACCCTACTAAGATCTTCTCAAGCCAATGAGAAGATCTTTTGGTCAACCTAGGGTCTAGGCAGCAGCTTCTCCAAGCTCCTCCTTCTAGAACCCTATGTGTTGTCGGCTTGCTTCCCACGAGTCCGTCTTCTCCAGAATTGCCTTCATCGTTAATTTTGTACATTACAAAATTTATACTCGAGTTACATTCGAGTCTTAAAATAATTTTAACAGAAATAATAATAAAAAAAAAACTAACACGCAGGTTGCAATCACAATACAACACCCACAACACAAATAACGGCACGCAAGCCGTAATATGAATTACACACATATTTTAATATAATTAAAATAGGGTTTTGGGTCATGATCATCACACTTCTGTACATAATTCAAAATTATGTAATTTTATAAATTTTATACAATTTTTCTACTGATTTTTAGAATTTTTCCGAGTCACAACTCCGCGGCGGTCCCGGTAAGCGGGTTTCGGGCGTAATCGCGAGACAAGGCCCCTTGCGGGGTTAGGGGCAGCGCCCCTACTCGTGAAATAACCTTCACGAGTGTCTTCTTGCGATTATACAACGCTTTAACCCGCTGTCCCAAAAACCATTTGGGCGAAACTTGCCGTTTCGGAGAAGTTTTTCTCGGTGGCAAAGTCTACAAGTGCTTCGCACTCGTCGCTTTGCCTCTACGAGAAAAATTACTCAAAAATCCTAAAATTTAGAAAAATTACAGAAGCAAATATTTATCTAAATTTTGTATCTAATACAAAAAAAAATAAAACAAAACGAGCACAAGCTTCGCTCGTGGCTCTGATACCACTGTAGGGTTTTTCGGGCCACGAAAACCGCTTTTTCGCGTCGCGGAAACCCCGAAAGCCCCAATAGCAAGGATCCGAGCGAAGAAAGCCATTTTAAAAAATTACGAGTGCTCGTTTACATGCTTCAAAACCCGATCTACTCCTAGATCTAAAAAGGGATAAACATTTTACCTTTGATGCGTGCCCCGTTTAATCCCGTTCGCTCCTTTGGATGTCGAATCTCTAGGACGTCAAGTGTCGTCCCTCTAGAAGTATCCACGCGAACAAAAGTAGATGGATGAAATCCTTTAGGTGTGCTAGCACCTTATAGGATTCGGCCAAGAGGAGAAGGAGAAGAAGAAGTCCAACAATTGGAGAGGAAGAAGAGAGGACACCACTTCGAGGAAAATTGGAAAAATGAAACAAAAACCCTTTTTGTTCTCCCATGGTGGCCGGCCACTTAATGGCCATTAAGTGGCCGGCCATAATGGCCACTAATGGCCATTAGATGGCTTTCCTTAACCCCTTTCAATTTGAATTCAAATTCAAATGGGGGGGGGGGACCAAGCCAAGTCATCACTTGGTCAAGTCAAGGTGAGGTGGCCTTTTGGTCAAGTCAAACTTACCTTTTATGGACTTTCCATATTTAGTCAAGTCAAACTTGACTCCATTTCTTCTCCCATGTCAAGTCTAACTTGAAGTGGAACCAAGTCAAGTCAAACTTGATTTGGATTTGGGTCAAGTCAAACTTGCCTTTTATGGACTTTCCATATTTAGTCAAGTCAAACTTGACTCCATTTCTTCTCTCATGTCAAGTCTAACTTGAAGTGGAACCAAGTCAAGTCAAACTTGATTTGGATTTGGGTTAAGTCAAACTTGCCTTTTATGGACTTTCCATATTTAGTCAAGTCAAACTTGACTTCAATTTTTCTCCATCTATTTGTTCTTTACGTGTGACCCTATAGGTTCTTGTAACGTTGGCAATGCTTCTAACCTCTTAGAAACATAAGCAATGAGCGGTATCTAGCAACACATCATTGCTACCCAAGTTACAAGAATGTTGAGATCCAACATCACCAATGTGACTAATAATTGTGACCATCACAATATGTGACAATGTCCTTCTATCCTTGATATCTAGATTGATCTTTCATGAGGCATAGACTGTGTCATCCTCCAATCAATCTATGTGTCTTGAACTCCAAGTAGACTCACTATAATCAAATAAGCTCAATATCTCATATTGCCTTATTTGGGCATGGCCATGCACTTAGTGATCTCACTCTATCAAGACTATGATATCTCTCCCGTCATATAGGAGGGATAGATCCCATCTACATCACTCACATCCCTCCGCATAATTTGTTACATACCCAGTAATCGCCTTTATAGTCCACCCAGTTACGGGTGACGTTTGACGAAACCAAAGTACATAACTCCTTATGTAGTGAACTATGGTGACTTCAGGTCTAAGGACTAATAGTCATACTAATAGTCACATGAGAAAGTATATGACACTCATATAACGATCCATGATACTTTCTCATGGCGGGCCATTCAGTATACATTCTCTAATGTATACCCATGTGTCAACTTGATATCTCATATCCATGACTTGTGAGATCAAGTCATCATGTTGACCTACATGCTAGTCTCTATGCATTAACATTGTCCTTGAATGTTAATACTTGACTAGGAATAATTAAGAGTAGTGTTCTCTATATCATCTCACTATCGATTCAACTAATCGATTGATATAGATAAGAACCTTCTACTCAAGGACGTTATTATACTAAGTTATTTGGCACCAATACACATAAGTACAATAACCATAAGAAATGCCTTTATATATAAGAAATATATATACAAGAATATAATACAATGAGTCCAAAAAGTAATCATCATATGATTGGCTCTAGGGCTCTCACTAACACCTACGGTATCCACTAACCCATGAGTGGACGTGTGCGCATATCATGTACCGGAAGACGATTAGGCTCAACCACAAGGGAGTCGCTGATCGCCGGCATGTAACAATGCAAGGATGGTGTATGATAGATACACATACCTCCCTCACCAAGTCCTCAGTATACTAGGTCTCAGTCTGAATCCTATCACAGGAAATACAGGTAACCTACAAGGTATACTGACCGGAAACTACAAATCCATCAAGGTCAAAGGCAGGAGATACATCACGATCTCTAAGCATACATATAGATATGTCAATACCTGAGACTGTATGGAACTACAACATAATAACTCAAGGATAAACCACATGTATCCAGAACAGGCATAATAACTCAGGGATAAACAACAAGTATCCAGAACAGACATAATAAACAGGGATAGCGTATAATCTTACTGATATCTATAACAGTCTATGCATAACAAAATGATAATATCAGACAGATAAGTCAAAGGGTACCCGCCTCCAAGAGTGGAAATTCGTATCAAACGCGATAGAACCACCCGCCAATAATCCAATCAAGCTCCTGTATCAAGGATTTATTTAATTAGCTATTATAAAAATAACAACTAGCTAATTAATCCCTTATCCGTTTTAGGGTTAACCTAATCCGTCCTTTTCCATTTAATTACGCCTGATTAAATGGCACGGTTTCTAATTACTTCTCGTAATTGAAATTTGGTCCAACCCTCAATCCCAAGTAGCATAATTAACTACACCAATACCAAATAGCTAATGTAACACAACCTTATTAGGATCGTCCTAATCCTAATGATAAATCCCAAATTTAACCAAATCATAACCTCTCCTTCGTAACGAGACATGATCCTCAATTACCCTTAAACCTATCCTAATCATGCTAGATTAGGATTTACATGGTGTGAAACTAATCTCTAACACTAACAAGTAACCCAAAAATGTAATTCCTCAATACAACTAATTTATCCAAAACGAAGTCAATAACAGGAGCCATAGCTCGACTAGCAAACAAGTTTATCCAACCTAATCCTAAGCAATCCAACTCAGATTTCATGCAAGCAAAATCTTAAGCAATCACTCCTTACCTGAGTCGGCGCCAGTGACACTCCTCTGATTAATCTAACTAGCAACAACCAACCTATGATCAATTGAATTGTACAACCTCAATCAAATCTCGGCACAATTCCATTCAGATACCAATCGAAAACCATCAAAGCTTACCTGAGATGGCAACTCCACTTGGTCGACGATGAGGCCCAGGGAACTCCTAGATCGGCAGAAACCAACAGATCGCAAGGCAGAGTCTTGCGACGGCGGTCTAGAATCACTGGTGAAGAGGTGCCGACGACTAGCTAGGGTTCGCCGGGAAGAGCTGAGGAAGGAGGTCAGCGTCGAGGTGTCTGCGACTAGGTCACGCGAGCGGAGGACAAAATCGACGTCGACCGTGGGTTAGGGGTGTAGGATCGGGTCGACCGGCTAGAGGGGGGTGAATAGACGGTTTATGAAAAATAAGCACTAACACTCGTCTTTAAAAAAAATAAACTTGGTTGCAACAGAGTCGTTGGTTCCAAGGCAGTTGATGCTCAAACAGAAACTCCTTAAGGCGGAGAAGCCTTTACAGTTGTAGCACAGAGAAAGTTTAGAGAGAAAGAGAGTTTACAACTCAATGAATTGCTTCTTTTGAATCTAAATCTCTAAGCCTATTTATAGGTTGAGTGATATGATCTTGATCGTTGATACAAGATTGAGTTGTATCTTGATCGTAGATCTAAGATTATCTCAATCAAATTTTGAACTCTAATTAAAAGAGAAAAAAAATCTTTTTATCTCTTTTAATCGGCTCCAACGTTTCGATTGAAGATGAGGCTTTTACTTTTGAACGTTGAAGCTGGCTTTGACTTTTGAACGTTGAAGCTTTAATTAAAAGCTTTTATTAAAAAGCTTTTCGTTAAAAAGCTTTTGAACGTTGAAGCTTTTAACAAGCTTTAATTAAAAGCTTTTATTAAAAAGCTTTAATAAAAGCTGTTAGCTTTTATTAATTAAAAGCTTTAATAAAAGCTTTTCGTAAGTAGATCTTCTAGGTGATTTCTGACCAATCAGAGTCAGGCTCACCCGAACCCGACTCCGACCTTTCGCCCCTCGAGCGTGCTTCCTCCCGGCTTCTCGTCCCTCGGACGTCGCACACGTCCTTCTCGCTCCACCGGCATACTCTTCTGCAACTTCCGCGTCCCTCGGATTACACTGAGCCCGTCAGCTCACTTCCCTGCGTAATCCTTCTCGACCGCTGCGTCTTACGCTCGACTTCCCCCGTTCCTATGTTCCTGCATACTTAGACAGAGGGATTAAAAACACACAGGACCTAACTAACCTAGTTGATCACATCAAAACCAGCCGGGGCACCAACAATCTTCCCCTTTTTGATGTGGATCAACCCAAGTTTAGTTAGGGTAAACAAAAAAAAACAATAAAACTAAATTAAGCAGTTAAGCATAGAAAAAATATTGCAATCAGTAACCACAACCTCCCCCTAAACTTAAGCTACTCTCCCCCTTTGATCATAGCAAAAATGGGGCAAAAAAATAGGGAAAGGAAAAAATATGATTAGAACTTAGAAAAATGTGAATTTTTTTTTTGAGCCGTGAATAGATTAAGTGCATATCACCGAAATTTAATTTTTGAATAAAAAATTTTCAAATATTTTTTAAAATTAAAAAATATGAATTTCAATTAAAAATTTATAGAAATTAATTCGTCCATTGGAAAATTTTAAAAATTTTTGTACAGGTGGAAGATAAAATTATTGCTTTTTACAAAAATTTCCAAATTAAAATCTATTTTGTATATTCAAAAATAAATCATATAGTGGCAGAATAAAAGTTTCAAAGATCTCATAAAAAATTTTAAAAAAAATTTACCAAGTTTAATTGACTATGTGTAGATCTCAAAAAAATCGGTTCTTGCAAAATAAATTAATTTTCTATTTTTAAAGTTAAAAGTTTACTTTTCAAATGAAAAATAATAGAAATTCAAAATTTATGAAAAAAAAAATTTCCAAAATTTCACAGTAAGCAAATAAGATACTCTTGTATCAAGTAAAAATAGAAATTGAATTTTGTACGAAAGTCTGGGAAATTTTTTTTTAAAAGAAACTTAATCATAAAATGTGTTAATCTATTTCTAATTTTGCAAGAAAAATTATGCAGTAATAGAAAACTAATTCAAAATTGATTTTGGTATCCAAAATAGATTTCTATCGACGGGATTAACTAAAAATTTAGATGGAATGTAATTCTTTGGCACCTTTTTAAATTGGCCTTTATGGTTTTTTAAATACCAATTCAACTTTTCAGGATAACTATTTTTCTTGTGTCGCAAACAGACAATATCACATTCTAATTTCTCAACTAAATTTTTCAGATCAATATTTTCATTTTTTAATTTAGAATTTTCTTTTTCTAATCTGCAATTAGATTTGAGCAAGGCTTTAACACCAGCATACAATTGATCATGAGGAAGAAAACAAACCTCACTTACCGGATCGCTTTCGAAAAGCGAGGTTCCTTCTTCGTTGTCGCTTTCTGATGTTGCTCCCCCTTCAACACTGCTCCCCTCTTGATGACTTGCCATCAGCGCAAGTCCCGCGTACTCTTGAACTTCTGATTCGTCCGACGAGGTCTCGTCCCAGGTGGCCTTCAATGCCTTCTTTTTCTTTGGCTGGTTTTTGATTTTGGGACACTGATCTTTTAGGTGTCCCTCCTCGTTGCAGTTGTAGCATCGGACAGTTCGTTTCTTCGGAGACCGCCTTTTCTTCTGCATTCTCGAAAAGTTATTAGCTTTAAAAAAACTTTTAAACGAACTTACTATTTGCGTTGTCTCGTCGTCCGTCGAGGATTCTGATTCCTTCTCCGTTCTCCTTGTGTTTAGGGCCAGATTCTTCGTCTTTCTAGATCCTGCCCACGGAGATTCGTGTAATTCGAAAATGGAAAACATTTCATCTAATGTAATTACCTCTAAATCTTTGGAGATGAAATAAGCGTCGACGATTGAGCTCCACTCCTGGGTTCTTGGGAAGGCGTTGAGGGCGTATCGAATGGAGTCGCGATTACTTACCGATTCGCCGAGTTGGGTGAGTTCGGAGATTAGCTCCTTTATTTTGGCATGAAGTTCAGCCACCGTTTCTCCTTCCTTCATTTGCAGGTTTATCAGCTGGTTCCGGAGGAGATCCTTTCTTGCTGATTTGGCTTCAGAGGTACCCTCATGAAGTTCTAGGAACTTCTCCCATAATTCTTTTGCGGAGTGGTAGTTGCCGATCCGGTTTACCTCTTGAGTAGGCAAGACTGTTAGGAGGTGGAACTCGGCCTTACCATTGGCAACAGATTCCGACTGCTCCTTCTTATTCCACAAGCTTTCTTCTTTTTCATCCCCGTTCGCATCTTTAGGAACTGCAAAACCATATTTTATTGATAAAAGAATATCAAAATCTGTACGAAAAAATACCTCTATTTTTTTCTTCCAGACGGTGAAATCCCCTTCGAATTTAGGTGGATGAATGTGCGCGCCGGCCATCATCTTGTTGCTTTCTCAGGCGATTAGTCCTTCAAAAGCGAACCCGCTCTGATACCACTTGTAGGATCGGGTCGACCGGCTAGAGGGGGGTGAATAGACGGTTTATGAAAAATAAGCACTAACACTCGTCTTTATAAAAAAATAAACTTGGTTGCAACAGAGTCGTTGCTTCCAAGGCAGTTGATGCTCAAACAGAAACTCCTTAAGGCGGAGAAGCCTTTACAGTTGTAGCACAGAGAAAGCTTAAAGATAAAGAGAGTTTACAACTCAATGAATTGCTTCTTTTGAATCTAAATCTCTAAGCCTATTTATAGGTTGAGTGATATGATCTTGATCGTTGATACAAGATTAAGTTGTATCTTGATCGTAGATCTAAGATTATCTCAATCAAATTTTGAACTCTAATTAAAAGAGAAAAAAAATCTTTTTATCTCTTTTAATCGGCTCCAACGTTTTGATTGAAGATGAGGCTTTTACTTTTGAACGTTGAAGCTGGCTTTGACTTTTGAACGTTGAAGCTTTAATTAAAAGCTTTTATTAAAAAGCTTTTCGTTAAAAAGCTTTTGAACGTTGAAGCTTTTAACAAGCTTTAATTAAAAGCTTTTATTAAAAAGCTTTAATAAAAGCTGTTAGCTTTTTTTAATTAAAAGCTTTAATAAAAGCTTTTCGTAAGTAGATCTTCTAGGTGATTTCTGACCAATCGGAGTCAGGCTCACCCGAACCCGACTCCGACCTTTCGCCCCTCGAGCGTGCTTCCTCCCGGCTTCTCGTCCCTCGGACGTCGCACACGTCCTTCTCGCTCCACCGGCGTACTCTTCCGCAACTTCCGCGTCCCTCGGATTACACTGAGCCCGTCGGCTCACTTCCCTGCGTAATCCTTCTCGACCGCTGCGTCTTACGCTCGACTTCCTCCGTTCCTAAGTTCCTGCATACTTAGACAGAGGGATTAAAAACACACAGGACCTGACTAACCTAGTTGATCACATCAAAACCAGCTGGGGCACCAACAAGGGGCTCGCGAAGGGGGAGGCGGCGCGACCCTCCCCGACGGCTAGGTCATGATGAGGAGAAGATGGAAAGGGCGGCGCTTGGCTGTGGCTGCGACTCGCGGATTGGGGAGGCGTCTGGTGTGGTTTTCGACTAGGGCACGAGAGGAGGAAGGCAGCTTATAAGGAAATGGAAATTTCCATATTAGTCCAAACATTTTGGACCTTTTACCGTTGTGCCCCTAAATTTGAACATTTTGGCAAAAAGCCCCTGTAAGATTTAGTTCTTATCCATTTAACTCCTTAAATTTCGTCCAAGAGCCCAGAACATTCTAGGAACTCTTCAAAAAATTTTCCAGAGTGGAATAAACGTGTCGGATTTAACATCCTCCCCCACTAATAAAAATTTGGTCCCCAAATTTCGTTTATCACCCACAACAGGTACTAACAACATATAGCTAGTAATATGCTGAACGAAATCTAACCATACATACTAACCCCTATATCGTATAACTACTATACAGAAACTAACCATAAGTTTCCGAGTAGGGTAACTTCCTACTGAAACCAGTGGTCTCCCCTGACCATTGGTTAATAACCAACATCCCTCCTGTTGGTGCAAGTTGCATCAATGATATTCCTCTTTAGGTGTTTTAATGTTTGACAATACACTTAAGTCAGTGATACACTGAATAGACAAAGGGGAGCAAAAGTGAAGTAACCAAAGCTGAAGAAAAGTCCTAGTTAAACTAGGCATCGAAACCCTAAGTCTCAGCGAAGGGCTGCTGGGCACCTAGCGAAGGGTTGCTAGGTATCGTAACCTTAAGACCTAGCGAAGGGCTGCTAGGCACCTAGCGAAGGGCTACTAGGTATCGTAACCCTAAGACCTAGCGAAGGGTTGCTAGGCACCTAGTGAAGGACTACTAGGCATAGAAGACCTAGCGAAGGGCTGCTAGGCATAGAAGACCTAGCGAAGGATTGCTAGGCACCAGGCGAAGGACCGCTTGGTAACAAAGACCTAGCGAAGGGCTGCTAGGCACCTGGCGAAGGACTGCTAGGAAATGAAGACTTGGTCCGAGGGACTAAGCAACTTAGCTGAGCGATGACTAAGGACAGGAGTAGAGACGGGTCGGGGTTCGGGCGTCTCGAGATCCGGAGTAATCGGAGGCTAAGCAAAAGACTATCCGAAGGACTGGATGGCAACCATCTCCTGAAAGGAGTAGGTGAAGGGCGAGTTCTCAGGGATAGGAACTCGTGCCGGTTCGACCTAGGGTTTCGTGCAAATTCGAAGTCCGAACCAAGTCCTTAAGCTTAATATTATATGTATATATGCTTTGTGTATCTTGCAGGTAACCAGAACTAGAGACAAAGCAAGGTAACCAGTTTGCAGGCTTAAGGAGGGCGCCCCCAGTGTTGAGGGCGCCCTCAACAGCCAGGGCACCCTCAACAGCCAGGGCGCCCTCAACAGCCAGGGCGCCCTGAGCCAAAGGTAAAATTGCAGTAAACGTGAAGCAGGCAGAACAGGTGTCAACCAGGGCGCCCTGAGCGTCCGAGGCGCCCTGGTTCAAAGCTGTATTTGCAGTTTCGAACCCAAAACACAGATAAGCCATCATGAGAGCGCCCTGAGCGTCCGGGGTGCCCTGGTCAAAGTTCTTATCCCCTGCGGCTAGGTAGGCGCAAGGATAAGGTTTGACCGAGTCTTCCGGGGCGCCCCCAGCGTCCGGGGCGCCCCCAGGAGGCCTTTATAAGGAGCCTCGACCCCTCAGCTTCTTACACAATATTCCAGAGCGATTCTGATCATTCCGACCGACGACAACACGCTAGAAACGAGGCTCTACGACCGGGAGGCTCCAGGAGGAGGTGCGCGGCACTTCGGAGGTCCAAATCGGCCGAGCTTCATACTTTTTCTCGTTGGTTTGCCTTTTAATTACTGTACTTAAATTTCTATATTATTGATTGTAATTCTGCACTGTAAGTCGGGTTTCTCCGCCTCCGGAAAGTCCGGAAAGGAGACCAATAGTGGACGGGCGTTCCCGTGCATAGGCCATGGATGTACTGACCCTGGGGGGTCGGGAACCAAGTAAAAATCCGCTTGTCATTCTGTTGTGCATTTATTTTTCTTATTTTCCGCTGCGCTACTAATATTCTAAGTCTAGAACGAATGAGTTTTCCACGAAGTTTTACGAAGATTTTGAACGATCGATATTCACCCCCCCTCTATCGACGACACCGGTCCTACAATTGGTATCAGAGCCAAGCGGCTCTTCACCGGACTAACCGCCGACAGAGCAACGACGCCAGGAGTTGAGGGGGAGCCCAGGGGTGAATCAAGTACATTTTTTTTAATGTCTAATTTTAAATTGTATATTATTTGTTTCACGTGCAAGGAGAGAGGGCACTACAAAAATCAGTGCCCTACTCGTAAGACTTGGTCTACAACACCGGCGGCAAAGGGGGTACCAGCGCCAGGAGTCCGGAAGAACAAGGATCACGTACGATGCTTCAAATGTAAGAAATACGAGCATTACAAAAACAAGTGTCCGGCAAAGGTACGTAAAATTTATGTTCCAAAAGTTTTATAAATTCCTGCAATGTCTTTTAATAATTTAGATAATTTTCCTGAGAAGTTAGAATTATTGCATAGTCAATTAGATATTTTAAATAATCAGTTACATAATGTGAATATGGCTAAAATGTTAGAAATAAATTATTTAATCATTAATACCAATTCAATAATTGCTAAAATTAATTCTGATATTAAATCTAAAATAAACTCTGATAATTCTACAGATAATGATGCAATTAATTCTGGATCTAAATCTGAAATCAATCCCGAACTCGAAATTGAAAATCCTAAGGATAAATCCGAATTCAAATTTGAAAATCCTAAGAATAAAACCGAATTCAAATTTGAAAATCCGTTGTATAAATTTGAATTCGAATCTAAAAATTATAAAGATAACTCTGAAAATCTCAAGATTAATCCAGAAATTAATTTTGAAAATCTCAAGATTAATTCAGAAATTAATTTTGAAAATCTTAAAGATAATCTGAAGATTAATAATGAAAATATATTTGAGGATAATTCTAAGGATAATTTTGAATATAAAATTCTCCTAGATAATAACTTAATCATAGATAATATTGAATATTATTATAAAACTTTAACTAGTGACCCAATTTACTCCACCTACTGTGAGGATATTGAAAAATTTAATCTTGAGGAGGAGATAGAATTTTCTAAGATAAAGGTCATAATCAATAAAAACTACAAAAATTCAAATAAATCAAAATTATTAGAAAAACTTGAAAAGAAAGATAAAAATGAAGAAGAAATTTTTGAAATAATGAAAATGATGAATTTAAACCCACAATTATTAATTAATCATTATAATTCGAATTAAATCTTAATTTAATCCGAATTAAATCTTAATTTAATCCTAATTAAATCTTAATTTAATTCGAATTAAATCTTAATTTAATCCTAATTAAATCTTAATTTAATCCTAATTAAATCTTAATTTAATCCTAATTAAATCTTAATTAAATTCGAATTAAATCTTAATTTAATCCTAATTAAATCTTAATTAAATTCAAATTAAATCTTAACTAAATTCGAATTTAAATTCAAACTTAAATTCAAACTTAAATTAAATTGAAATTCAAATTTAAATTAAATTCGAAATTCAAACTAAATTTAAATTAAATTCAAATTCAAACATAAATTAAATTCAAATTAAATTAAATATTAATTAAATTCAAATTAAATTAAATTCAAATTAAATTAAAAATTAATTAAATTCAAATTAAATTAAATATCAAATTAATTCAAATAATTCAATTAAATTCAATTAAATTCAAAGTAATTCAATTAATTCAATTAAATTCAAAGTAATTCAAATAATTCAATTAAATTCAAAGTAATTCAAATAATTCAATTAAATTCGAATTTATTCAAATAATTCAATTAAATTCAATTAAATTCGAATTAATCCAGTTAAATTCAATTAAATTCGAATTAATTCAAATAATTCAATTAAATTCGAATTAATTCAAATAATTCAATTAAATTCAAATTAAACCTAAATTAAATATTAATTAAATCAATTTAATTCAAATTAAATTCAAAGTAAAATTAAGTTGAATCCAAATTAAAACTTCACTAAAATTAACTTTATCAATTAATTTCTAATTAATTCAACCCCAATTAATTCGTAATTAACCTGAATCCAACTAAAATCTTAAATAACTTAAACTCAAACTAAAATAAAATTTTACCTAAAGTGTAACAATTAAAATTAATAATATTAAATATGTCAAAGTGGGTTGACATATTCGCGGGTTCACTCGACGTGTATCAAATCGGGAATTTGATACATTTTAGAAACTTAAGTAAAATTATTTGACTTGGTTGACTCATGCATAATTGCCATGTCATGCATTTGCTATTTATTTTAAATATATGACATGTCATTCATATTTAAATTTTATGCATAATTTAGAACGACTATAGGAAAAAGAATAATTGAAACTTGATCAACCTAGTATTGGGTGGAGGTGAGATGATAGTACGTTAGGGAAGCCATCTTGGCGGAATTAGCCGAAGCTACCGATCCAAGACCCAAACTAGTTAGACCAAAATTTTTCAAAAAGTGATTTTGAAAATGAAATTTCATTAAAAGGCTTTGTCAAGGAAAGGGTTGATGATCCAATAAGGCTACGGCCAAAGAAGGCCTAGTGCCTCGCCAAGACCTGGAAGCCAATTTTTGAAATTCAAATTCAAGTTACTTCTTGTCAAATTCAAATCTAACACAAGCTTCAATTAAATCTTAGAATTAAAAATAAATTAAAGAAAAATGATTCAAGCATCTCACAATACACTTATAAGGCAATCATGCTTGTTGTATTGATACATCTAAAATGGGTGAGATGTTAAGGACTAAAAAATTGAAAAATATTTTTCAAAATGTTTTTCAAAATCATTAGAATATTTTCTAAAAATATATTTTTAAAAATAGTGTTTCAACATAATAAGTTTTATGAAATTCATGTGTGATTGATTATATATTATACATTTTTTCAAAATATATCTTTTCAAAAATTTGTTTGACTCACTCAATTAGACACAAGCCTCTTAGGACAACACTAAAGTTCCTTAAGGCACTTAGATAAAGTCAAACGGTATCGGGTACAGGGGAGTACTTTTCATTTTTTATGGTTTTCAAAAACTGCATCTTAAACATTACTATTATTTGAAAATACTTTTCGAAAACTAAGCTTTAAATCGTTATCACTTGTGTTTTTCGAAAAAAAGGTTTATGTTGTAAAATTTACCTATCTTGTTTGATTTTGATAAACCCTAAAGACACAGAGGAAAGTCCACTTCATAATCTACAAGGACTCCTAGGACGTGTCAGATTTAGGGGAGTCTAAATCAAACTTCTGAAAAAGTTTTTTTAATTAATATTTTGAAATTATTAAATAATTTCCTTAATTTGAATCAACCCTTAAGACTTAGAGGAAGAGTACTTGTGGTCAACAAGCTTCCCAGGACTAGGTCAAGTTTAGGGGGAGATCAAATTAAAAGAATTATTGAATATTTCAAATGTTTTCATGAGCGGTATTTTCAAATCCTGTTGAAAACATAAGTATTCTTTCAAAATAGTATCAATTTTCAAAAATTACTATTATTTTCAAAAATTCATCTGGTTTTTTTTCAATTTGAAATAATATCTTGAGTTTGGAAAATCTTCCAGGACACTTAGGAAAATGTCCTTGTAGTCAACAAGGTTTCCTATGATTGTGTCAGACTGAAAGATAAACCAAATCAAGTATTATCACTTTAAAATCTTTACATTTTTCAAAATTAACTTACATCCTATTATTCTGTGACTTATGAAATTTTTTATAATATTTACTTGGGTTGGAAAACTTCCAGGACACTTAGGAAAATGTCCTTGTAGTCAACAAGGGTTCCCAGGATAGTGTCAGACTGGAAAATTAACCAAGTGAAGTCAAATATTATGTTTTCAAAAGTACTTATGTCTTTCAAAGCCAAATATTCTTTCAAAAGTACTATCATTTTTTTCAAAATTCTATTAATATTTACTTGACCTTGAAAAATATTATGTTTCATAAAACACTTATTTTCGAAACACAGTTAGTACTTGCAAAATAGGCATAACATTTATATTTTCCAAAATAACATTCTTTCAAAAGTTATGCATTTTCCAAAAGTACTTAATTATTCAAAATACAATGCTTTCAAAAATTTTGCACTAAGTATTTTCAAAAAGAACCAATGGTTTTTAATGTTGGTGCAAGTATTTTATTTTTGATGTATGACAAAGGGGGAGAGATGTGTGCTTAAGTTAGAAAAATTTTCCCCGGGATCAAAAATGTAGTTTCACTAATATTTTTTTTCATTTTTACCCCAAGGACAGTAAGTTAGCCCCTTAAACCAATCTAACTTAAGTTATTGTCAAACATCAAAAAGGGGGAGATTGTTGGTGCAAGTTGCATCAATGATATTCCTCTTTAAGTGTTTTAATGTTTGACAATACACTTAAGTCAGTGATACAATGAATAGACAAAGGGGAGCAAAAGTGAAGTAACCAAAGCTGAAGAAAAGTCCTAGTTAACTAGGCATCGAAACCCTAAGTCCCAGCGAAGGGCTGCTGGGCACCTAGCGAAGGGCTGCTAGGTATCGTAACCTAAGACCTAGCGAAGGGCTGCTAGGCACCTAGCGAAGGGCTGCTAGGTATCGTAACCCTAAGACCTAGCGAAGGGCTGCTAGGCACCTAGTGAAGGACTACTAGGCATAGAAGACCTAGCGAAGGGCTGCTAGGCATAGAAGACCTAGCGAAGGATTGCTAGGCACCAGGCGAAGGACCGCTTGGTAACAAAGACCTAGCGAAGGGCTGCTAGGCACCTGGCGAAGGACTGCTAGGAAATGAAGACTTGGTCCGAGGACTAAGCAACTTAGCTGAGCGATGACTAAGGACAGGAGTAGAGACGGGTCGGGTTCGGGCGTCTCGAGATCCGGAGTAATCGGAGGCTAAGCAAAAGTCATCCGAAGGACTGGATGGCAACCGTCTCCTGAAAGGAGTAGGTGAAGGGCGAGTTCTCGGGGATAGGAACTCGTGCCGGTTCGACCTAGGGTTTCGTGCAAATCCGAAGTCCGAATCAAGTCCTTAAGCTTAATATTATATGTATATATGCTTTGTGTATCTTGCAGGTAACCAGAACTGGAGA
>JAGFNQ010008614.1:151523-217311 GCA_024364735.1 Boesenbergia rotunda | reverse complement strand
GATTCTGAACTTGCAAGTTGCATCATGCTAGCCTCTATGATACCTGAGCTGCAAAAGCAGCATGAGCATATGGATGCTTATACCATCATCTTCCATCTTAATGAGTTGTTTGAAGAGCAGGCGAGATCCGAAAGGTTCGAAGTCTCCAGACTCCTCTTCACAACTAAGATGCAAGAAGGCACTTCCGCCTCGCAGTTTGTGCTAAAGATGTTGGGGTACATTGAGCGACTGAACACACTCGGTTTTGCAATGGATCATGAACTAAGTATTGACTTAATTCTGAGTTGTTTGCCCAAAAGTTATTCGCAATTTGTGATGAACTATCGGATGAACAAGCTGGAAACTACCATTCCTGAGTTAGTCAACCTGCTGAAGTCTGTAGAGCCTTCTGTAAAGCAGGAACAAAAGGCAGTTCTGTTAGTTGGTTCCTCGAAGAAAGGTTCTAAGAGGAAGGCCAAAGAACAGAATAAGGGAAAGAAGAAAAAGGCTAAAAAGACTGAAAAGAAACCAAAAGGCACTTGCCATCATTGTGGCAAGGAGGGTCACTGGCGAAGAAATTGCAAAGTTTATCTTGAGTCCTTGAAGAAGAAGGCATCCGATGCCCCGTCCTCTTCAGGTATCTTCGTTATTGAATGTCACTCTATTTCCTCAAATACCTGGGTACTTGATACTGGGTGTAGCTCACATATATGTAATGACATACAGGGGCTAAGGAATAGAAGAAGACTCGTCAAGGGAGAAGCAGATTTGCGAGTTGGAAATGGAGCAAGGATTGCTGCTGTTGCCATCGGAACATATTTGCTAAAGCTCCCGACTGGACGTATCTTAGAACTGGATAATTGTTATTTCGTTCCTTCGTTAATAAAGAACATTGTATCTATTTCATGTTTGAATGAAAAGGTTATCATTTGACTTTTAGTAACAATTGTTGTTACATAACTTTAAATGGCGTTCTTTATGGGAATGGAACTTTGTGCAATGGCATCTACACGTTAGATTTATCCAGTGACGTTTTCAATATCGAAGTTAGCAACAAACGTGCTCGAATAGATAATCGAATAGACTCCTACACTTGGCATTGCCGTCTTGGCCATGTAAGTAAGAAACGCATGACCGAATTGCACCGATGTGGAATTTTGGAATCATTTGAACCCGATTCATTTGATACATGCGAATCGTGCTTAAAAGGCAAGATGACCAAATTACCCTTTACCGGAAAAGGTAATCCAGTGGGAGAATTGCTTGGTCTAATACATACTGATGTATGTGGACCAATGTCAACTCTTGCACAAGGAGGCTATAGCTACTTCATCACCTTTATCGATGATCACTCACGATTCGGGTACGTGTTCTTGATGAAACACAAATCTGAAGCCTTTGAGAAATTCAAAGAGTTCAGAAATGAAGTAGAGAAACAGCTTGGCAAAAGTATTAAAATACTTCGATCCGATCGGGGTGGTGAATACTTAAGTCAAGAGTTTCAAGATTATCTAAGGGACAATGGGATATTATCCCAATGGACTCCGCCATATACACCACAGCATAATGGTGTATCTGAGAGGCGAAACCGAACCTTGATGGACATGGTTAGGTCGATGATGAATCATGCAACTCTTCCAAAATCCTTTTGGGGTTATGCACTTAAGACAGCTGTTTATTTATTAAACAGAGTCCCGACCAAGGTAGTCTCTACTACTCCATATGAGATTTGGAATAGTAAGAAACCTCACTTAACTCACCTTAAGATATGGGGTTGTCCTGCTTACGTGAAGCGGGTTGTATCAGACAAATTGGATGCTAAGTCTGATAAATGTCTATTTATTGGATACCCTAAGGAAACGAAGGGTTACCAATTCTATCATCCCTTGGAACAAAAGGTGTTTGTTTCAAGGCATGCTGTATTTCTAGAAAAAGAATTTCTTTTACAAGAAAACAGTGGGAGTGGCATTGAACTTGATGAAGTTCAAGAAACTCCAATAGACATTACAGAGACACCGAGTCTAGGCCCACAACCGATAATTCATAATGATGAGCTATCAGTTGAACCTAAAACTACACCACCTCTTCGTAGGTCTGATAGGACACGCAACATTCCAGAGAGATACGGATTTCTCGTAAGTGAATCGAACGACGTGTTGCTCATTGGCGATGACGAACCTATCAGTTATGAAGATGTTCTAAAAAGTTCAGAAAGGGACAAATGGCTTGAAGCCATGAAGTCGGAAATGGATTCCATGTACGAAAATCAAGTATGGGACTTGGTTAACCCACCTGAAGGGATTAAACCCATAGGGTGCAAGTGGGTTTTCAAGAAGAAAACCGACATGGAAGGTAATGTTGTTACCTTTAAGGCTAGATTAGTGGCAAAAGGATATCGTCAGAAACAAGGAATTGATTATGACGAAACCTATTCGCCAGTAGCTATGCTTAAATCCATTCGGATGCTCCTAGCCATAGCAGCTCATTATGATTATGAGATATGGCAAATGGATGTGAAAACAGCTTTCCTTAACGGAAACCTGCTTGAGGACGTATACATGATACAGCCTGAAGGTTTCACATCGGTTGATAAAACCAAGGTATGCAAGCTTCGACGATCCATATATGGACTGAAGCAAGCATCTAGGAGCTGGAACATCCGTTTTGATGAGACAATCAAAAAGTTTGATTTCTCACAAAATCCTGACGAACCCTGTGTGTACAAGAAGGTTAGTGGGAGTGCAGTCGTATTCCTAGTATTATATGTCGACGACATCTTACTTATAGGAAACGATATTTCAGTCTTACAGACAGTTAAAATTTGGTTATCCAAAACTTTCTCCATGAAAGACCTGGGAGAAGCAACCTATATCCTTGGGATTAGAATCTATAGAGATAGATCAAAACGGTTGCTTGGTCTTTCGCAGTCTACATATATAGACCGAGTGCTAAAAAGGTTTAGCATGTCGGAATCCAAGAAAGGTTACCTTCCCATTAGGCATGGGATCAACCTTTCAAAGTCTATGTGTCCGCGCACAGAAGACGAGAGGATTTGCATGAATAAGATTCCCTATGCATCCGCGATAGGATCTATCATGTATGCTATGTTATGTACTAGGCCTGATGTATCGTATGCTTTGAGCGTCACAAGCAGATACCAGTCGGATCCAGGAATGGATCACTGGGCGGCTGTTAAACAATCCTTAAGTACTTAAGAAGAACTAAGGATGTGTTCCTAATATATGGAGAAGGAGATATGGTAATACGTGGGTATACAGATGCCAGTTTCCAGACAGATAAGGATGACTCCAAATCGTAGTCTGGATACGTATTTACTTTGAATGGAGGCGCAGTAAGTTGGAAAAGTTCCAAACAAGACACCGTAGCGGATTCCACCACGGAAGCGGAATATATCGCAGCTTCGGAAGCAGCAAAGGAAGCAGTCTGGATCAAGAAGTTCGTCTCTGAACTTGGCGTGGTTCCAACCATTGATGATGAGTGCCGGTTTACTGCGACAACAATGGAGCTATTGCACAAGCAAAGGAACCAAGGTCTCATCAGCGATCCAAACACGTGCTTCGCCGCTATCATCTGATCAGAGAGATTATAAGTAGGAATGACATACAAATTGAGAGAGTTCCCACTGAAAGGAATATAGCGGATCCTTTAACTAAGGCCTTGCCTCAAAGCAAGTTTGAGGGTCATGTTAGAGCCTGTGGTATTGGATACCGTAGCGATTGGCATTAGGCCAAGTGGGAGTTTGTTAGTGATATGAGAGAAGTGTCCTAAGGCAATCGCCTTATGATTGTAAACATTTATTTCAATAAATGATAATTCACTATTTGAGTATACATGTTTGTGTATTTGATTGGGATCTTAAACTCATCTACTGAATGTCCGCCATACAGTTCACAGCATAAGAGAATTTGTGATGGGATCACAACTAGTGATTATCTCTAAATGTGCAAATGTGAAGTGTTGGAAATATCCCTAGTCGATGAATTGATAAATACGGACATTATCAGTTCTGTTGAGACTAGCATGGGTTATTCTCTATTCAGCTGATTCTCACTGGCTGGTGACATTGGGATGTCCAGAGATAAACATGGATGCTAGTTAAGGGAACTAGTTCATTGGAGTGACTAGCTGTAAGACTTCATATGGGAATCTACATGTAGATATGTCAATGAAGATCTTACTGCGGCTTAAGTGCGATGTTCCTTTGACTTACGGTGTTCAAGTCATCTTGGTCATAGAGACTTATACTTTGACATCTTAAGCAAGCATCTCCAAGGAGGTGTGGACCCAGGATGATCGGGTATAAGCCGAAGTGCCCGAAGATGTTTGAACAGCCTACAAAGGATTCACCACTCCTTGCGAGGAGATGTATACCCAGGCCTATCGTCGGATTGTTACTCAAAGCCTCTGGCCAGAGCATATCATGTTTAGAGTGAGAGTCTCTAAAATACATGAGAGTAATTAGAAATCCAAAAGGACGAGTAAGACATTACTTGGGCTAGGCGTGACGTAGTCAGCCTAGTGGGGACTGACACCATTGACCGTGTCCAGAACCATGTGGGTATAAGGTGGTGAAGGGAATGGGGCACGATTCATTAGAGCTGCTGAAGGGTTTCAGAATAATTTCTTCTGAGGTCAAACCGTTGATCTTTCAATTAATTGGGGATCATGATGTACTACTAGGTGCCACTCATGATCGTTCTATAATTATTTAATTATAGACGGCCAACATAAATCGAAAGCCTATTTAGTCACACGCACTACGAGTAGTCCGAGGGATTTAAAACGAGTTGAAAATTAGATTTTTCGATCAAGAGAAATAAGTCGAATCTGAGTTAGTCAGAGGCGCAATGGAAGCTAAAAATGGCTAAGTCTTTTGAAGGCTTTTCGGGCGAATTAAATGAGTTTGATTCGCGGCGGTTCGGGTTAGTTTTGGCCGACCAAAGAGGGTGCCAAAACCCCTTTGGTGGCCGGCCACAATAAGAGGAGAAAACCAATTAATTTTGGTTTAATTAATAAGATAAATCCAGCGCGATTTATTTTATAAATTATGAATAAATAAATTTGTATAAAGAAATTTATATAAATAAAATTTATAGAAATTTATTCTTTTATGGAAGATTAAAATAATCCATGAATTGTTTTATTTTAATTTTATAAAATCAATTATGAATTGATTTTTCCATAATAAGAAAGTTTATAAATTTCTTATAAAATTTATTCTATAATTTAAAGAGAAGAGGAATTTGTTTTATTATAAATTAGTTATAATAAAACTTGGTTTAAACGGAATAATTCATAAGAATTTATATGATAAATTGCTTATGATAATTAATTAGTTTTATTATAAAGTTAGTTATAATAAAATTCATAAGAGAATTTATAGGATAAATTTTCTTATGATAATTAATTTGTTTTATTATAAATTAGTTATAATAAGACTAGGCTTAAACGGAATAAGTAATAAGAAAATTTATAAGATAAATTTCTTATAACTAATTCCGTTAATTCCGTTAATTCGGTTTAGAGGGAGACTTAGCAAAGGATTTGCTACTATATAAAGGAACCAAAGGCTAGCCCTTATTCCTAATTAAGAGATTAATTATTCTCTCCCTCTCTCTCTCTTAATTCTTCTCCTCTCCCTCTCCCTTTCTTGCCTAGGGTCGGCGCCCACCCTAGTGGTTTAGGGCCGGCGTACCAAACAACTTCCCCCTTTGAAGTTGGCGTGAGCAATCAAGAAGAAAGAGAACCCGAACAAGAAGAAGAAGAAGCGGATAGCGACTCCTCTCTTCTCGGAATTCGATTCCGTTACTTTATTGGTTAGTTTCCTAATTTCTCTCTTGTTCTTCTAGTTGTGCCTTTCGAGAATCTAGTAGTTCTCGTCGGCACAAAACTCGTGACTTTGCGAAGTCATCCCGAAGAGAACTCGGCGTGGATGCGAATAGAGGCGAAGCTTCCAAGGGACGCTACGGTTGGATCTCGTCCCTTTTCTTCGAGTTACGAAAGGTACAAAGTAAATTAGTTTACTTTTTCGCAAAGTTTTATTTTATGATTATGTCAACACACCATAAGGTTGCATGCTAGATACGAAGTTAAAATAATTTAGGAAATTATTTTATGCAAATTCTTCCGCTGCACGTAAAAATTTTGAATTTTACGAACTCGTATCCTTGTCGACATGCACCCGGTCCCAACAATATTAACCTTAGTAGGATTCAGAGGTTGATAGCCGATGGGCGCCTAGGTTCATTGGTGGTGGAGGATCTCCCGACCTGTGAGTCTTGCTTGGAAGGTAAGATGGCCAAGAGGCCGTTCAAGGCTAAGGGGTATAGGGCCAAAGATGTGTTAGAACTGATTCATTCTGATTTGTGTGGTCCCATGACAATCCAGGCTAGTGGAGGCTTTGAATATTTCGTTACTTTCATTGACGACTATTTAAGGTATGAGTACATTTTCCTGATGCATCGCAAGTTTGAGTGCTTTGATAAATTCAAAGAATTCAAGGCTGATGTGGAGAAATATCGAGGTGAGAGTATCAAGACACTACGATCAGATCGTGGAGGCGAGTACCTCTTTAGAGAGTTTAGGACCTATTTATCAGAAGCTGGGATTCAGTCCCAGCTAACTGCACCCGGTACACCCCAACAGAACGGAGTTGCAGAATGAAGGAATAGGACTCTTATTGGAATGGTTAGGTCAATGATGAGCTATTCAGACTTGCCTGATTTGTTCTGGGGATACGCTCTGGAAACGGCAGCGTACATACTGAACTTGGTTCCATCTAAGTCAATCCCTCATACACCCATAGAACTGTGGACTGGGCATAAGCCCAGTTTAGGACATGTTCGGATTTGGGGTAGTCCAGCACATGTGCTGAAGGGAGATACTGATAAGTTGGAATCTCGTACGGAGGTACGCCTGTTCGTAGGATATCCTAGAGGAACGAAGGGTGGTCTGTTCTATAGTCCTAAGGATCAGAAGGTAATTGTTAGCACAAATGTCAGATTCTTGGAAGAGGACTATGTGATGAACTATAAGCCAAAGAGTAGGCTAGTGCTTGAAGAGTTAAGAGGGGAGGTTCCGACCTTAGGACCAATTGTATAAGAGGACACAACACAAGTCACTGCACCGCGTGTCACTGAAGAAACACAGGTAGCACCTCGTCGCAGTGGGAGGGTTGTGAGATACCTGAAAGGTTCATGTTTTAGGGAGAGTCTTCGGACATAGTCTCAGGTAAACATGAACCAGATCCCTGAACATATGACGAGACCCTCCAAGACAAGGATGCAGATTCTTGGTAAAGGGCAATGAACTCAGAGATAGAATCGATGGGTTCTAACCATGTCTGGGAGCTAGTAGAAGCACCCAATGATGTAAAAGTCATTGGATGCATGTGGATCTACAAGAGAAAGAGAGGATCAGACGGAAAGGTTGAGACCGTCAAAGCAAGGCTTGTTGCGAAAGGGTACTCTCAGAAAGAGGATATCGATTATGAGGAGACCTTTTCGCCGGTAGCCATGGTTAAGTCGATCCGGATTCTCTTATCTTTTGCAGCTCATATGTACTATGAGGTGTGGCAGATGGATGTCAAGACGGCTTTCCTTAACAGAAGTCTTAAGGAGACCATCTACATGTAGCAACCAGAAGGGTTCATTGCAAAGGGCAAAGAGCATCTAGTGTGCAAGCTTAATCGATCCATCTATGGATTGAAGCAAGCTTCAAGGTCATGGAACATCCACTTTGATGAAGTAATCCAGTCATATGGATTTACTCAAAGCCCGGATTAGTCGTGTGTGTACAAAAGATGTGACGAAAATGTAGTGGTGTTTCTTGTATTTTACGTAGATGATATTTTGTTAATTGCCAACAATGTCAAAGTGTTATTAGACGTAAGGGTCTGGCTATCAAAGCAGTTTGATATGAAGGACTTAGGAGAAGCGGGACACATCCTTGGGATCAAGGTCATAAGGGTTCGCCAGAAAAGTATGTTGTGTTTATCCCAAGCTTCATATGTTGACACTGTCTTGTCTCGTTTTAGCATGGAAAACTCCAAAAAGGTGTTCCTACCCTTCAGGCATGGAGTTCCTCTATCCAAGGAGATGTGTCCGAAAACATCAAAGGAGATAGAGGAAATGAAGGTGGCTCCTTATGCTTCAGCAGTAGGAAGCCTCATGTATGCTATGTTGTGCACGAGACCTGATATCTTTTTTGCCGTGGACATGGTTAACAGATATCAGAGTAACTCTGGACATGGACATTGGAGAGTGGTAAAGCATATACTGAAATACCTAAGACAGAATAGGGATTATATGCTAGTTTACCAGGCAGACCAATTAGTTCCTGTGGGTTATACGGACTCATATTTCCAGTGAGATAGGGATAAGAGTAAGACTACCTCAGGGTTTGTGTTTACTTTAGGAGGTGGAGCAATTGTCTGGAGGAGTGTCAAGCAGAAGTGCCTGGCGGACTCCACCATGGAAGCTGAATATGTGGCATCCTCGGAGGCGGCCAAGGAAGCTGTATGGCTCAAAAACTTCATCATGGACTTGGATGTGATTCGTAGTTTGCCCAGATCTATCACAATCTTTTGTGATAACAGTGGTGCAGTTGCAAACTCGAAGGAACCAGTAGCCCATAAAGCGAGTAAACATATAGAGCGCAAGTACCACCAGGTACGAGAAATCGTAAAACGAGGAGAAGTGGCTGTCTCCAAGATTGCATCAGAGGACAACCTGGCAGATCCTTTCACTAAGGCTCTTCTATCTAGAGCTTTTGGCAGGCATGTGGAGGATATGTGGGTCAGATGTATGACAGTGGGAGAACAACAGTGTCTTTAAGTATAAGTGGGAGATTTTAAGATGTGTATACTGAAAGACATGACTTTTATTATATGAACATCTTTATTATGAAAAGGGAATCACGACTACACTAGGTGTTTGTTTATAATAGTACATACACGAAGTCCAATTACTTTGCATTGTAAATAACATGGTGTATGGTATCACACGGAAGATCGTGTTATCAATTCCTTGCTTAGTATAAATAAGAGTCCCACAACCAAGATGGAATTGGATAACCCATCGGGATGGTTGTAGTATAGTTAGGTGTGGTTGGTCTTGACCATAGAACTACAATAGTGTGCTATGAGTACATTGGGCAGGACCAAAACCCGAGGTTATCCGATTTGTACCGACTAGATAATTCGATAGGACCTCAGTTTATATTATGGAGGGCGATCCCTTAATCTCAAAATAATATCGGGTATATATTGTTAATTATTATTTTTTTAATTTATCAATGGGCGAGATTTATTCTGTTAGATCGATAGACCCGGTAAGTTGGGAGATAATATTAATAATGTGATGTGCCAATCATATTTGACGGAATCCGTCTCCTGGTGAGTCAGGATGATGATGCCCCCTTGATGAGCTCAAAAGGATCATCGTGCTAAACCCTACAGGTGGATTTGATCCGGCACGTTGATAAGGTTGAGTGATATTAATCAAAGATCCAGAAGTTAATTATTTTAAATTGTCAGTAATTTAATTAATTAACGGGCATACGTGATCGTAAACATGGGGGGATGGATGACTCGTAATATGTGGAACTCATATGAAAATATGGGGGTTGGTGAGGAAGTTCAATTAAGATCCTTTAGTGGAATGGATCTTAATTAATGGATCGGGTTTAGATTCATTAGTGGGGCAAGAACCTACTCCTTCTCTTCGTCCCTACCTTAGCCCTATAAATACCCTATGAGATCATAAAACCAAGAGCTAATTAATTCAAGAGCCAACACCCAAAAGCCTCCGTTCTCTTCTCCATCTCTTCCTTCTCTCCTAGGGATCGGCGGCGCACCAAGAAGAAGAGGAGAGACTCCTTGGTTCTTCTTCCCTTCTCTACCAAGCTTTGGTTGGAGATCACAGTGATAAGGGAGGGCTGCCCTCTCCCTTTTGTAGTGCTCACCGGCGGTGGAGAGGTGGCCGGCAGTCGGCGGCTAGAAGAAGGTGGCGTAAGCCCACCTTGCAGCGGCGGCGCAAGGTTGAGGGAGAGAGGGTTGCGCGGGCTGTTTGGGTGAGGATGAAGGAGAATTTTCTCCTTCATCATCTCATTCTCCTTCCTCTCTAGGTCTATTGTCGGTCCGGAGGGCTTGGAGCAAGAAGAAACTTCCACCTCCATCAAAGCAAAGTCAAAGTATCACATAATTTGCTTTGAGTGCAATAAAAAGGGGCACCACAAGGACAAGTGTCCATTGGGTAAAAATAAGGAGGTAAACCCTAAACTCAATTCAAATAATTTGAAAACTATCATGAGTTGTAGAGATGGAGCAATGAAGGATATGAAGCATATAATTTGCTTCACGTGTGGTGAGCATGGGCACTATCACACCAAGTACCCAAAGAAAGGAGAAATCAAGAAATTGGCGCACTTGAAGAAATTAGAAAAGAAGAGGAGGTCAAGTCAAGGGAGAGTTTCAAAGGCAAAAGGGAAGGTAATCTCTTGTTAAAAATTAAGTCCAATTTCAAATTCTTATATGCTTGTTAAGAATAATTATGAATTTAGGTATGATGATAGGAATAGGGTTAACAAGGTATATATTCAAGGAACTCATTACCCAAGGTTAGACCAAGAAATAACCAAACTACCATGACTAAGGGAAGGGAGGTGGTTAATGATCAAGGCACAAATCCCAAGAAGGGGAGATATATGCCTAGGAGGATAGGTATGTTGGGACCGGGTGCATGTTGACAAGGATACGAGTTCGTAAAATTTTAAATTTTTACGTGCAGCGGAAGAATTTGCATAAAATAATTTCCTAAATTATTTTAACTTCGTATCTAGCATGCAACCTTATAGTGTGTTGACATAATCATAAAATAAAACTTTGCGAAAAAGTAAACTAATTTACCAAGTACCTCGCGTAACTCGAAGTAAGGGACGAGATCCAACCGTAGCGTCCCTTGGAAGCTTCGCCTCTATTCGCGTCCACGCCGAGGTCTCTTCGGGATGACTTCGCAAAGGCACGAGTTTTGTGCCGACGTGAACTACTAGATTCTCTAAAGGCACAACAATGATGATCAAGAGGAAAGATAAAAGAAATTAACCCTCCATGCTTGTTTTGTTGAATTGCAAAATTGCAATTCTTTACAATTTCTTGCATGCACCGCGCCGTACCCATGCATGAAAAATAGCAGAAGCTATTTTCGGTGGGCTTCACGCATGGAGAAAGAAATTGGCGCCGTCTTCGATTTCTTGCATGCACCGCACCGCACCCATGCACGAAGCAAAATAGCAGAAGCTATTTCGGTGCAGGCTTCATGCATGGAGAAAGTAATTGGCGCCGTCTTCGATTTCTTGCATGCACCGCGCCGCACCCATGCATGAAGAAAAATAGCAGAAGCTATTTCGGTGCAGGCTTCATGCATGGAGAAAGTAATTGGCGCCGTCTTCGTGCATGAGAGAAAAAGAACAGCAGAAGCTATTTTCGGCTACCACCTTCTTCAAGAATGTTGGCGCCGGCCCTAAGGGGAAGAGAAGAGAAGGGAGAGAGGGAGAGCTCTATTAGGGTTAGTTGATTGGGTGTAAGGGCTTGCCTTTGGTTCCTATATATAGCAGCAACTCCTTTGCTAAGTCTCCCTCTTAACAGAATTAACGGAATTAACGGAATTAGTTATAAGAAATTTATCTTATAAATTCTCTTATTAATTATTCCGTTTAAGCCGAGTCTTATTATAACTAATTTATAATAAAACAAATTCTTCTTCTCTTTAAATTATGGAATAAATTTTATAAGAAATTTATAAACTTTCTTATTATGGAAAAATCAATTCATAATTGATTTTATAAAATTAAAATAAACAAATTCATGGATTATTTTAACCTTCCATAAAAAGAATAAATTTTTATAAATTTATTTATATAAATTTCTTTATACAAATTTATTTATCCATAATTTATAAAACAAATCGCGCTAGATTTATTTTATTAATTAAACCAATCAAATTGGTTTTCTTCCCTTTAATGGCCGGCCAATATCAAGAGGGTGGACACCCTCTTTGGTCGGCTAAAACAAACCGAACCGATCGCGAATTAAACTCATTCAATTCGCCCAAAAAGCCTTCAAAATACTTAGTCATTTTTAGCTTCCATTGCACCTCTGATTAACTCAGATTCGACTTATTTCTCTTGATCGGAAAATTCAATTTTCAACTCGTTTTAAATCCCTCAGATTACTCGTAGTGCGTGTGACTAAATAGGCTTTCGATTTATGTTGGCCGTCTATAATTAACCAATTATAGAACGATCATGAGTGGCACCTAGTAGTACATCATGATCCCCAATTAATTGAAAGATCAACGGTTTGACCTCAGAAGAAATTATTCTGAAACCCTTCAGTAGCTCTAATGAATCGTGCCCCATTCCCTTTACCATCTTATACCCACTTGGTTCAGGACACGGTCTATTTGTGTCAGTCCCCACTAGGTTGACTACGTCACACCTAGCCCAAGTAATGTCTTTCTCGTCCTTTGGATTTCTAATTACTCTCATGTAATTAAGAGACTTGCACTCTTAACATGATATACTCTGGCCAGAGGTTTTGAGTAACAATCCGACGATAGGCCTGGGTATACATCTCCTCGCAAGGAGTGGTGAATCCTTTGTAGGCTGTTCAAACATCTTCGGGCACTTCGGCTTATACCCAATCATCCTGGGTCCACACCTCCTTGGAGATGCTTGCTTAAGATGTTAAAGTATAAGTCTCCATGACCAAGATGACTTGAACACCGCAAGTCAAAGGAACATCACACTTAAGCCGCAGTAAGAACTTCATTGACATATCTATATAGATTACCATATGATGTCTTACAGCTAGTCACTCCAATGAACTAGTTCCCTTAACTAGCATCCATGTTTATCTCCGGACATCCCAATGTCACCAGCCAGTGAGAATCAGCTGATTAGAGAATAACCCATGCTAGTCACAACAGAATTGATAGTGTCCGTATTTATCAATTCATCGACTAAGGATATTTTCAATACTTCACATTTGCGCATTTAGAGATAATCACTAGTTGTGATCCCATCACAAATTCTCTTATGCTGTGAGTTGTATTGCGGACATTTAGTAGATGAGTTTAAGATCCCAATCAAATACACAAGCATGTATACTCAAATAGTGAATTATCATTTATTAAAATAAATGTTTTACAATCATAAGGCGATTGCCTTAGGACACTTCTCTCATATCACTAACAAACTCCCACTTGGCCTAATGCCAGTCGCTACGGTATCCAATACCACAAGCTCTAACATGACCCGCAAACTTGCTCTGAGGCAAGGCCTTTGTTAAAGGATCCACTAAATTCCTTTCAGCGGGAATTTTCTCAATTTGTATGTCATTCCTACTTATAATCTCTCTGATCAGATGATAGCGGGGAAGCACGTGTTTGGATCGCTGATGAGACCTTGGTTCCTTTGCTTGTGCAATAGCTCCATTGTTGTCGCAGTAAACCGACACTGCTTCATCAATGGTTGGAACCACACCAAGTTCGGAGACGAACTTCTTGATCCAGACTGCTTCCTTTGCTACTTCCGAAGCTGCGATATACTCCGCTTCCGTGGTAGAATCCGCTACGGTGTCTTGTTTGCAACTTTTCCAACTTAATGCGCCTCCATTCAAAGTAAATACATATCCAAACTACGATTTGGAGTCATCCTTATCTGTCTGGAAACTGGCATCTGTATACCCACATATTACCATATCTCCTTCTCCATATATTAGGAATACATCCTTAGTTCTTCTTAAGTACTTAAGGATTGTCTTAACATCCGCCCAATGATCCATTCCTGGATCCGACTGGTATCTGCTTGTGACGCTCAAAGCATACGATACATCAGGCCTAGTACATAACATAGCATACATGATAGATGCTATTGCGGATGCATAGGGAATCTTATTCATGCAAATCCTCTCGTCTTCTGTCCGCGGACACATAGACTTTGAAAGGTTGATCCCATGCCTGATGGGAAGGTAACCTTTCTTGGATTCCGACATGCTAAACCTTTTTAGCACTCGGTCTATATATGTAGACTGCGAAAGACCAAGCAACCGTTTTGATTAATCTCTATAGATTCTAATCCCAAGGATATAGGTTACTTCTCCCAGGTCTTTCATGGAGAAAGTTTTGGATAACCAAATTTTAACTGTCTGTAAGACTGATATATCGTTTCGTATAAGTAAGATGTCATCGACATATAATACTAGGAATACGACTGAACTCCCACTAACCTTCTTGTACACACAAGGTTCGTCAGGATTTTGAGAGAAATCAAACTCTTTGATTGTCTCATCAAAACGGATGTTCCAGCTCCTAGATGCTTGCTTCAGTCCATATATGGATCGTCGAAGCTTGCATACTTTGGTTTTATCAACCGATGTGAAACCATCAGGTTGTATCATGTATACATCCTCAAGCAGGTTTCCGTTAAGGAAAGCTGTTTTCACATCCATTTGCCATATCTCATAATCATAATGAGCTGCTATGGCTAGGAGCATCCGAATGGATTTAAGCATAGCTACTGGCGAATAGGTTTCGTAATAATCAATTCCTTGTTTCTGACGATATCCTTTTGCCACTAATCTAGCCTTAAAGGTAACAACGTTACCTTCCATGTCGGTTTTCTTCTTGAAAACCCACTTGCACCCTATGGGCTTAATCCCTTCAGGTGGGTTAACCAAGTCCCATACTTGGTTTTCGTACATGGAATCCATTTCCGACTTCATGGCCTCAAGCCATTTGTCCCTTTCTGAACTTTTCAGAACATCTTCATAACTGATAGGTTCGTCATCGCTTATGAGTAACACGTCGTTCGATTCACTTACAAGAAATCCGTATCTCTCTGGAATATTGCGTGTCCTATCAGATCTACGAAGAGGTGGTGTAGTTTTAGATTCAACTGATAGCTCATCATTATGAGTTATTGGTTGTGGGTCTAGACTAGGTGTCTCTGTAATGTCTATTGGAGTTTCTTGAACTTCATCAAGTTCAATCCCACTCCCACTGTTTTCTTGTAAAAGAAATTCTTTTTCCAGAAATACAGCATGCCTTGAAACAAACACCTTTTGTTCCAAGGGATGATAGAATTGGTAACCCTTCGTTTCCTTAGGGTATCCAATAAATAGACATTTATCAGACTTAGCATCCAATTTGTCTGATACAATCTGCTTCACATAAGCAGGACAACCCCATATTTTAAGGTGAGTTAAGTGGGGTTTCTTACTATTCCATGTCTCATATGGAGTAGTAGAGACTACCTTGGTCGGGACTCTGTTTAGCAAGTAAACAGCTATCTTAAGTGCATAGCCCCAAAAGGATTTTGGAAGAGTTGCATGATTCATCATTGACCTAACCATGTCCATCAAGATTCGGTTGCGCCTCTCAGATACACCATTATGCTGTGGTGTATACGGCGGAGTCCATTGGGACAATATCCCATTGTCCCTAAGATAATCTTGAAACTCTTGACTTAAGTATTCACCACCCCGATCGGATCGAAGTATCTTAATACTTTTGCCAAGCTGTTTCTCTACTTCATTTCTGAACTCTTTGAATTTCTCAAAGGCTTCATATTTGTGTTTCATCAAGAACACGTACCCGAATCGTGAGTGATCATCGATAAAGGTGATGAAGTAGCTATAGCCTCCTTGTGCAAGAGTTGACATTGGTCCACATACATCAGTATGTATTAGACCAAGCAATTCTCCCACTGGATTACCTTTTCCGGAAAAGGGTAATTTGGTCATCTTGCCTTTTAAGCACGATTCGCATGTATCAAATGAACCGGGTTCAAATGATTCCAAAATTCCACATCGGTGTAATTCGGTCATGCGTTTCTTACTAATATGGCCAAGACGACAATGCCACGCGTAGGAGTCTATTCGATTATCTATTCGAGCACGTTTGTTGCTAACTTCGATATTGAAAATATCACTGGATAAATCTAACATATAGATTCCATTGCACAAAGTTCCATTCCCATAAAGAACACCATTTAAAGTTATGTAACAACAATTGTTACTAAATGTTAAATGATAACCCTTTTCATTCAGACATGAAATAGATACAATGTTCTTTATCAACGAAGGAATGAAATAACAATTATCCAATTCTAAGACACGTCCAGTGGGGAGCTTTAGCAAATATGTTCCGATGGCAACAGCAGCAATCTTTGCTCCGTTTCCAACTCGCAAATTCGCTTCTCCTTTGACGAGTCTTCTTCTATTCCTTAGCCCCAGTATGTCATTACATATATGTAAGCTACACCCAGTATCAAGTACCCAAGTGTTTGAGGAAATAGAGTGACATTCAATAACGAAGATACTTGAAGAGGATGGGGCATCGGATGCCTTCTCTTTCAAGGACTCAAGATAAACCTTGCAGTTTCTTCGCCAGTGACCCTCCTTGCCACAGTGATGGCAAGTGCCTTTTAGGATATTTTCAGTCTTTTTGGCCTTTTTCTTCTTTCCTTTATTTTGTTGTTTGGCCTTCCTCTTAGAACCTTTCTTCGAGGAACCAACTAACAGTACCGTCACTTGATCCTGCTTCACAGAAGGCTCTACAGTCTTCAGCAGGTTGAGCAACTCAGGAAACTGGTCTAGAGTTGCATTTTCAGGAGGACGGTTGGGAAGTTGATTTTCAAGGACATAAGCAAGCTTCTCTGCCTTAAGGACTATCCTTAGGTCTCGAAGCCAGTCCATGAAGTTCGGCCCAGTCAGTTTATTGGTATCCAAAATGGAACGCAAGTTTAGAGAAGACATGATCGAGTGATTAACCTAGAAATACAAATTGAGCTTATGTGAGAAGAATGTTTAAAGAATGTATCAATATACATTAATAAAGTCATATTTATTTTTCAAATTGAATAACCCTTTTTATCAATTCGGGATATTGTAGGATCATCTCCAAATAGGTTGATATCCAACCATAGGTAAGAACAACCATGGCTGTGGCCATCAAGTTATTCTTAGCTATGAAGGTAGGTAATTATACCGATTATATATCACATATATGTAACTATCACTTTATGCTATCAACTAATTGAATGTTTGCATAAATCATTGGGTTGTTAACTCATTAACAAGTATGCAACATTATACATAGCACCCAACTGCACCTCTCTTTACATCGACCTTGGCTGTGGCACAACAAATCGATGCTCCAAGTTTAAGGCTGACCCATTAATCAAGAAATAGTTTTAATATGGTTGGAGCTCATTCAACCGCTTAGTCAGGCTTGGATGTGTCCAACAACCAAAACTAATGATTGACCTCTGACTCCAACTATATTATTCATAAACTAATTCCATGGTTTGAACATGTTGAGGTTCAAGTCGGGCATGGATGTGTCCATCAACCCAAATGAGAAACAAAACTCTGATTCTAACCATATTAATGGAAGGTGTTGGCCTTAATATTTTGTAAGGGGTTTTGGGTCTCATCCTTTATTTTCTAAGCACATTCATGATATAGAATTATGTCATGACTAACGATTTCCTTAATAAAGTATGTATGTGACTTAAGTTATCAAGTCTCATTAATTGGATTAGGAACCGGATTTCCTAATTCCAATTTCATACTTAATTAAAGGAATTGTTTTGGGAAACAATTTTCTAAATTGTCATAATTAATTTCGAAAATAATATGTTCAAGACTTTGATTTCTCTAAATCAAATCTTATTAAATTAAGCGATAAATCCCTTAATTCAACTACATATTATTTTCATGAAAATCTCATTTAAGAAACTCTATAGGAAACCATTTTCCTAATTAATTTTGGAGACAACAATATGTAAGAGCATCACCTCTTAAACATATTTTATTCATGGATTTAATTAATTACAACAAATCGTTTTCTAAGGGTGGCTCCCCGAGGCTCAGATACCCAAAGAAAAGTAATGTGTTGTAAATCCAATTGGACGGCTCCCCGAGGCTCAATCCAAATTAAACATGACAATTTCAATTAAAAAATGGGAAATTAAATTACAACAACTAACTTTAAATTGGACGGCTCCCCGAGGCTCAATTCAAAATAAATAATTTTGTTGTCAATTTAAAAACCAATTCAAATTTAATTGTCAATTAACTGTCCATGAATTTGTCTAGACTTTCTTAAAAGAAAGTGCCCAAAATTGCGAGATTTCAAAAATAGGTTTTCAGAATAATTATAAGTTTTTGGTACAAAGGAAACTTACATATTTCCAAAATTGGAAATTTTCTAAAATAGAAAATTTTCCAAAATTGGAAAGTTTCCAAAGATGGGAAGTTTTCACAATTATTATAAAATTTCAGAAACTAGAAAATTTCAATCGTTTGCGAAATTTCATGAGGATTTCCAAACTTTGAAATTTCTAAATCTAAAATTTATTATAATTTGAAAGTTTCCATAATTGAAATTTTTTTTCGAAATTGAGATCATGACAAATTTTTCCACAAAACAATTATATGATTAAGTCGAACACTAACCGGCTCTGATACCACTGTTGGGACCGGGTGCATGTTGACAAGGATACGAGTTCGTAAAATTTTAAATTTTTACGTGCAGCGGAAGAATTTGCATAAAATAATTTTCTAAATTATTTTAACTTCGTATCTAGCATGCAACCTTATAGTGTGTTGACATAATCATAAAATAAAACTTTACGGAAAAGTAAACTAATTTACCAAGTACCTCGCGTAACTCGAAGTAAGGGACGAGATCCAACCGTAGCGTCCCTTGGAAGCTTCGCCTCTATTCGCGTCCACGCCGAGTTCTCTTCGGGATGACTTCGCAAAGCCACGAGTTTTGTGCCGACGAGAACTACTAGATTCTCTAAAGGCACAACAATGATGATCAAGAGGAAAGATAAAAGAAATTAACCCTCCATGCTTGTTTTGTTGAATTGCAAAATTGCAATTCTTTACAATTTCTTGCATGCACTGCGCCGTACCCATGCATGAAAAATAGCAGAAGCTATTTTCGGTGGGCTTCATGCATGGAGAAAGAAATTGGCGCCATCTTCGATTTCTTGCATTGCACCACGCCGCACCCATGCATGAACAAAAATAGCAGAAGCTATTTCGGTGCAGGCTTCATGCATGGAGAAAGTAATTGGCGCCGTCTTCGATTTCATGCATGCACCGCGCCGCACCCATGCATGAAGAAAAATAGCAGAAGCTATTTCGGTGCAGGCTTCATGCATGGAGAAAGTAATTGGCGCCGTCTTCGTGCATGAGAGAAAAAGAACAGCAGAAGCTATTTTCGGCTACCACCTTCTTCAAGGATGTTGGCGCCGGCCCTAAGGGGAAGAGAAGAGAAGGGAGAGAGGGAGAGCTCTCTTAGGGTTAGTTGATTGGGTGTAAGGGCTTGCCTTTGGTTCCTATATATAGCAGCAACTCCTTTGCTAAGTCTCCCTCTTAACAGAATTAACGGAATTAAAGAAATTAGTTATAAGAAATTTATCTTATAAATTCTCTTATTAATTATTCCGTTTAAGCCGAGTCTTATTATAACTAATTTATAATAAAACAAATTCTTCTTCTCTTTAAATTATGGAATAAATTTTATAAGAAATTTATAAACTTTCTTATTATGGAAAAATCAATTCATAATTGATTTTATAAAATTAAAATAAACAAATTCATGGATTATTTTAATCTTCCATAAAAAGAATAAATTTCTATAAATTTATTTATATAAATTCTTTATACAAATTTATTTATCCATAATTTATAAAACAAATCGCGCTAGATTTATTTTATTAATTAAACCAATCAAATTGGTTTTCTTCCCTTTAATGGCCGGCCAATATCAAGAGGGTGGACACCCTCTTTGGTCGGCTAAAACAAACCGAACCGATCGCGAATTAAACTCATTTAATTCGCCCAAAAAACCTTCAAAATACTTAGTCATTTTTAGCTTCCATTGCGCCTCTGATTAACTCAGATTCGACATATTTCTCTTGATCGGAAAATCCAATTGTCAACTCGTTTTAAATCCCTCGGATTACTCGTAGTGCGTGTGACTAAATAGCCTTTCGATTTATGTTGGCCGTCTATAATTAACCAATTATAGAATGATCATGAGTGGCACCTAGTAGTACATCATGACCCCCAATTAATCGAAAGATCAACGGTTTGACCTCAGAAGAAATTATTCTGAAACCCTTCAGCAGCTCTAACGAATCGTGCCCCATTCCCTTTACCATCTTATACCCACTTGGTACAGGTCACGGTCTATTTGTGTCAGTCCCCACTAGGCTGACTACGTCACACCTAGCCCAAGTAATGTCTTTCTCGTCCTTTGGATTTCTAATTACTCTCATATATTTAAGAGACTTGCACTCTTAACATGATATACTCTGGCCAGAGGTTTTGAGTAACAATCCGACGATAGGCCTGGGTATACATCTCCTCGCAAGGAGTGGTGAATCCTTTGTAGGCTGTTCAAACATCTTCGGGCACTTCGGCTTATACCCAATCATCCTGGGTCCACACCTCCTTGGAGATGCTTGCTTAAGATGTTAAAGTATAAGTCTCCATGACCAAGATGACTTGAACACTGAAAGCCAAAGGAACATCGCACTTAAGCCGCAGTAAGAACTTCATTGACATATCTATATAGATTACCATATGAAGGCTTACAGCTAGTCACTCCAATGAACTAGTTCCCTTAACTAGCATCCATGTTTATCTCCGGACATCTCAATGTCACCAGCCAGTGAGAATCAGCTGATTAGAGAATAACCCATGTTAGTCTCAACAGAATTGATAGTGTCCGTATTTATCAATTCATCGACTAGGGATATTTTCAATACTTCACATTTGCGCATTTAGAGATAATCACTAGTTGTGATCCCATCACAAATTCTCTTATGCTGTGAGTTGTATTGCGGACATTCAGTAGATGAGTTTAAGATGCCAATCAATTACACAAGCATGTATACTCAAATAGTGAATTATCATTTATTAAAATAAATATTTTACAATCATAAGGCGATTGCCTTAGGACAGTTCTCTCATATCACTAACAAGGTAGGTCTAGGAATGTCCAAGGTGGACATGTTGACTCTAGGGTTGGGGCTCTAATGTTGGAAAATCAAGTCTTGAGGGCAAAACTTGAGGAAATGGAAAGAGTCCTAGGTAGGGTCATTATTGGACCTAGGGGACTTGACATGTGTTTGGGTGTTCAAAAATCCAAAAATGTCAAATTGGATGCATCCAAGGCAAATGGAAGAAAATATGCAAGGGTAGCATACAATTATGCTAAGGATGGAAGATTAGAGAATGGCAAGGGAATGTCATTTAAGAGAATGAAGGGCTTAACCAAGGGCAAGGTGTCTAATGTTAAGAAAGTTAAGGTTGTAGACCAAGAGTCACCGGGGGTACACCAGTTTGGTCTAGCGTTTATTGAGTCACATAGAGAGGTGGCTAAGGCTAAGAGCTCAAGGAGCCAATTTGGGACCAATGGTTTATGGATCCCGGGATGATTTCTTACAACAACCCACCAATCATAGATTCTCTTCGAAATCACGAGAATACAAGATTCAATTCAAGCATATCTGATCAGAATCTCAAAGATAGTTCCCCGTTTAAAATCATAGCTATACCACCACTCACCTAAAGAGGATTCGCACGCAGGAACCCGAGGATGCTCTGGTCTAGACTTACTCAATGCTTCCCCAAATCTCGAATCCACCTCGAACACGCAAAGAATAGATCGCCATAGAGAGAATTGTCCCTAGACTGACACCCCTTATGTATCACCAAGAGAAAATCAACATGTCTCCCATAGGCGATGCATAGCACAAGCTATAACCCTAGATCTCAAAGCTCACCTGATCGGGAGTGGAGGAAGTACGTATAGACGCTGATTAGCATGGAGCTGATTGCTCCTCTAGCAACACTACATGGCGGAGTAGGGGAAGGGTGTTCCTTGGTTTGCCACTTGATTAAGGAAGACGACATTGATCGGCAGCATAGGGAGCTCTCTGGGAAGAAGTGCCCCATTGGCCCCGATCTCGCAAAGGGATGGAAATCACGAGGGGATGAGTTATGCAGACTAATGCTATGAGGAGGGCTATAATCAAAGTATGTTTGCACATTAGCCCCTGAACTCCTATTTATTAAGATTCTAACCCTAATTTTAAAATTTTAAACATTCATCCCCTTCTAAATTTGGGTTTAATCCGTCTAGCAGCCTCGGACCTCCAAATGAATTACTGAAAGTCCTCCAAAGCTTCTCGAAATTTTCTGGTTCGGGTTTTTATTTAGCCGAATCACACATTCTCACTCACTAACAAAAATTTGATCCACAAATTTTGCTACCACATACGGTATATGCTAACAACACCTATACTGTGTAAATGCTGGACAAAAATTAATCATACATTTCCTGATTAGGGTAGCATGTTATAGAATCCAATGGACTCCATCATCTCTATTTCATAACCAATATCTCGCCAATCAGTAGGAACACTCCTAGACTACATGATCTAATTGTCGACTCCCTCTAAATCCTGTCCAAGTATATCTGTGCCAAGTTAAAAAGAGGACTATCAATATTTATCACTATTTAAGCTAAAAAATGCATGAACGAGCATCATACCACGGAAGGCCGATCCATCGGTCTGCGGTGCCACCTCTCGGGTAGCCACATATACTTGTCCTGTCTCTAAACCTAGTGGTGGCATCCTCGAAACTAGCTAGGACAGAAACACAGTGGCTGCAATAAACTGCTACGGCTGGTGTACAGTACAGGTCACGACTTACTACTGAGACTGGTGTGTCAGATGCGTCAGACAATAACGTCCTGTGACAAAATAGTGGGGTGTTACCAATGTGGGGGCCTGCTCAAAGCCATGCATACAACAAATGTGTACTGGTGGGGGAGTTGTTTACTTTGTTGGGGCAATATATGGTCCTGAGTGACCATGTGTTTTGATGTTTGGGCAAAGGGATTAAGTTATGTTCACCCTTGTGCGTGATAAGTGTATTTGAGTGTGCAAGTCTTGCAGGATACATATGGACTCAGTTGGACGACTTCGGGTACAGTGAAGGATGGCATGGAGGTAAGCCGCGGGCTTGTGTGCGCGTCCTAGGGTCCATGGATATAGCAGGGACGATGAGCCGAGGGAACCGGACTTCGAGGCATGCGTGAAGGATGACATGGAGGCAAGTTGAGGGCTTGTGTGCGCTTCTGAGGGACGGGAGCCAAAGTCGAAGAAGTCTTAAAGTCAATAGATCGAGGTTGCTGGTGAAGAGTCAGATAAGTCGTGAGGATCCGTGTGTGAGAGAACTGTACTTGGGAAGGGAACCCATAGGGTTAGGGGTGGATCAGTCGACTGGCTCTAGGGCAGTCGACTGGTATATTCCACAGAAAGATAAGTTGACTACTAATGGGGCAGGCGAATGGTGGTGGCTGGAAATTTAAACGTTAGGTTTGCAACGGTCAATTTTGGTTGGACCAGTCAACTGGTAATGGACCAGTCGACTAGTAACGATTATATCAGTCTCGAGCTCTATTTAAGGGAGCTTGTTTAAGGCTGTTACTTCTTGATGAAATTGGATTTGGTTAACGGCTAATTAACAGTCTAAAACTCAAGTGTGTTGTCCGGATTGTGGCGAGGTTTCTCCAACCACAAGGAGCTACACGAGCTTGCCGGAGGTCTTCCAGGGAGTCATCCACCGACGGACCGGGATCGTCCACCTTACGGATAGCCGTGGAATAGGAGTTTCATCTACGAACCACGGAAAAATGACGTGATAGCGATTGTTTGATTTTGTTAATAGTATTTCCGCATGCGCACGCTAACATTCTAGGAAGAAGAATCGTGAAAAAGCTATTCACCTCCTCTAACTAACGGTAAGATCCTAACAAGTGGTATCAGAGCGAAGGTTCGATCATCTACAGACTAACCGCCGAGAGAGCAAAAAGCTAGAGGAAGATGGACTCGGATGGCCCGCTAGGATGAGATATTCGGATTCCACCTCCGTACGACCGAAATGACTTCGATTATTGGAGAAAGCGATTGGAGGCGTGGTTCCAAATGGATTGCGATCATTAGATCACATTGGAAGTGTCATTTGAAGCTCCAACGGACAATAAGGGAAAACGCCTTCGACCTCGGTATTGGACCATGAGTCAAACGAAAGAAGCAGAGGCAGATAATGAGGTAATTAAAATTGTATTAAATTTATTACTTTCATACATTGTGTCAAATGTAGGAGAATACAAGAATGCGTATGAGCTATGGGAAATGGTGATAGCCATACACGAAAATTTGACACAAAGACAAGGAGAAGAGGAGTCCAAGGAAAAGGGGGCATTGGTCTAAGAGAAGGCGAAGGACCAATCGGAATTTGAGTCAAGTTCAACATCCGAAGAGGAGGAGAAAGTAGAATCGTCCACATCCTCAAGTGAGGAAGTAATAGAAGGAGTCTCCACTTCAAGAATTGAGGTGGAAGAGAGACCATCCTCAATACAGGAGCAAGACAAAGCTTCCACCTCCATCAAAGCAAAGTCAAAGGATCACATAATTTACATTGGGTGCAATAAAATAGGACACTACAAGGACAAGTGTCAATTGGGTAAGAAAAAGGATGTAAACCCTAACCTCAATTCAAATAGTTTGAAAACTAACATGAGTTGTAGGGATGGAGAAAAGAAGGATAAGAAGCATATAATTTGCCTCACGTGTGGTGAGAATGGACACTACCACACCAAGTTCCAAAAGAAAGGAGAAATCTAGAAATTGGTGCACTTGAAGAAATTGGAAAAGAAGAGGAGGTCAAGTCAAGGGGGAGCTTCAAAGGTAAAAGGGAAGGTAATATCTTGTTTAAAATTAAATCCAATTTCAAATTCTTATATGCTTGTTAAGAATAATCATGGATTTAGGTATAATGATAGGAATTGGGTTAACAAGGTACATAATTCTAGGAAATTAGTACCCAAGGCTAGACCAAGAAAGACCCCAACTACTATGCCTAAGGGAAGGGAGGTGGTTAATGATCAAGGCACAAATCCCAAGAAGGGGAGACATATGCCTAGAAGGATAGGTAGGTCAAGGAATGTCCAAGGTGGGCTTGTTGACTCTAGGGTTGGGGCTCTAGAGTTGGAAAATCAAGTCTTGACGGCAAGACTTGAAGAAATGGAAAGAGTCCTAGGTAGGGTCATTATTGGACCTAGGGGACTTGACATGTGTTTGTGTGTTCAAAAATCCAAAAATGTCAAATTGGATGCATCCAAGGCAAATGGAAGAAAATATGCAAGGGTAGCATACAATTATGCTAAGGATGGAAGATTAGAGAATGGCAAGGGAATGTCATTTAAGGGAATGAAGGGCTTAACCAAGGGCAAGGTGTCCAAAGTTAAGAATGTTAAGGTTGTAGACCAAGAGTCACCGGGGGTACACCAGTGTGGTCTAGCATTTGTTGAGTCACATAGAGAGGTGGCTAAGGCTAAGAGCTCAAGGAGCCAATTTGGGACCAATGGTTTATGGATCCCGGGATGATTTCTTACAACAACCCACCAATCATAGATTCTCTTCGAAATCACGAGAATACAAGATTCAATTCAAGCATATCTGATCAGAATCTCAAAGATAGTTCCCCGTTTAAAATCATAGCTATACCACCACTCACCTAAAGAGGATTCGCACGCAGGAACCCGAGGATGCTCTGGTCTAGACTTACTCAACGCTTCCCCAAATCTCGAATCCACCTCCAACACGCAAAGGATAGATCGCCATAGAGAGAATTGTCCCTAGACTGACACCCCTGATGTATCACCAAGAGAAAATCAACATGTCTCCCATAGGCGATGCATAGCACAAGCTATAACCCAAGATCTCAAAGCTCACCTGATCGGGAGTGGAGGAAGTACGTATAGACGCTGATTAGAATGGAGCTGATTGCTCCTCTAGCAACACTACATGGTGGAGCAGGGGAAGGGTGTTCCTTGGTTTGCCACTTGATTAAGGAAGACGACATTGATCTCCGGCATAGGGAGCTCTCGGGAAAGAAGTGCCCCATTTGCCCCGATCTCGCAAAGGGATGGAAATCACGAGGGGATGAGTTATGCAGACTAATGCTATGAGGAGGGCTTTAATCAAAGCATGTTTGCACATTAGCCCCTGAACTCCTATTTACTAAGTTTCTGACCATAATTTTAAATTTTTAAACATTAATCCCCTTCTAAATTAGGGTTTTATCCGTCTAACAGCCTCGGACCTCCAAATGAATTACTGAAAGTCGTCCAAAACTTCTCAAAATTTTCTGGTTCGGGTTTTTTATTTAGCCGAATCACACATTCTCACTCACTAACAAAAATTTGATCCCCAAATTTTGCTATCACATACGGTATATACTAACAACACCTATACTATAAAATGCTGGAGGAAAATTAATCATACGTTTCCTGAGTAGGGTAGCATGTTATAGAATCCAATGGACTCCATCATCTATATTTCATAACCAATATCTCGCCAGTCAGTAGGAACACTCCTAGACTCCATGATCTAATCGTCAACTCCCTCTAAATCCCGTCCAAGTATATCTGTGCCAAGTTATAAAGAGGACTATCAATATTTATCACTATTTAAGCTAAAAAATGCATGAACGAGCATCATACCACGAAAGGCCGATCCATCGGTCTGCGGTGCCTCCTCTCGGGTAGCCACATATACTTGTCCTGTCTCTAAACCTAGTGGTGGCATCCTCGAAACTAGCTAGGACAGAAACACAGTGGCTGCAATAAACTGCTACGGCTAGTGTACCGTACACGTCACGGCTTACTACTGTAACTTGTGTGTCAGATGCGTCGGACAATAACCTCCTGTGACAAAATAGTGGGGTGTTACCAATGTGGGGGCCTGCTCAAAGCCATGCATACAACAAATGTGTACTGGTGAGGGAGTTGTTTACTTTGTTGGGCAATCTATGGTCCGGAGTAACCATGTGTTTTGATGTTTGGGCAAAGGGATTAAGTTAGGTTCACCCTTGTGCTTGATATGTGTATTTGAGTGTGCAAATCTTGCAGGATACATATGGACTCAGTTGGACGACTTCGGGTACAGTGAAGGATGGCATGGAGGCAAGCCGTTGGCTTGCGTGTGCGTCCTAGGGTCCATGGATATAGCAAGGACGATGAGCCGAGGGAAGCGGACTTCGAGGCAAGCGTGAAGGATGACATGGAGGCAAGCTGAGGGCTTGTGTGCGCATCTGAGGGACGGGAGCCAAAGTCGAAGAAGGCTTAAAGTCAATAGATTGAGGTTGCTGGTGAAGAGTCAGCTAAGTCGTGAGGATCCGAGTGTGAGAGAACTGTACTTGGGAAGGGAACTCATAGGGTTAGGGGTGGACTTGTCGACTGGCCCTGGGGAATCGGACTGGTATATTCCACAGAAAGATAAGTGGACTACTAATGGGGCAGGCGAATGGTGGTGGCTGGAAATTCAAACGTTAGGCTTGCAACGGTCAATTTTGGGTGGACCAGTCAACTGGTAATGGACCAGTCGACTGGTAACGATTATATCAGCCTCGAGCTCTATTTAAGGGAGCTTGTTTAAGGCTGTTACTTCTTGACGAAATTGGCTTTGGTTAAAGGCTAATTAATAGTCTAAAAGCTCAAGTGTGTTGCCCGGATTGTGGCGAGGTTTCTCCACCCACAAGGAGATACACGAGCTTGCCGGAGGTCTTCCGGGGAGTCATCCACCGACGGATCGGGATCGTCCACCTTACGGATAGTCGTGGAGTAGGAGCTTCATCTACGAACCACAGAAAAATGACGTGATAGCGATTGTTTGATTTTGTTAATAGTATTTCCGATTGCGCACGCTAACATTCTAGGAAGAAGAATCGTGAAAAAGCTATTCACCTCCTCTAACTTAACGGTAAGATCCTAACAAGTGGTATCAGAGCGAAGGTTCGCTTATCTACAGACTAACCGCCGAGAGAGCAAAAAGCTAGAGGAAGATGGACTCGGAAGGTCCGCTAGGATGAGATATTCGGATTCCACCTCCGTACGACCGAGATGACTTCGATTATTGGTGAAAGCAATTGGAGGCGTGGTTCCAAATGGATTGCGATCATTAGATCGCATTGGAAGTGTCATTTGAAGCTCCGACGGACAATAAGGGAAAACGCCTTCGACTACGATATTGGTCCAAGAGTCAAACGGAAGAAGCAGAGACAGATAATGAGGTAATTAGAATTGTATTAAATTTATTACTTTCATATATTATGTCAAATGTAGGAGAATACAAGAATGCGTATGAGCTATGGGAAAAGGTGATAGTCATACATGAAAATTTGACACAAAGACAAGGAGAAGAGGAGTCCAAGGAAAAGGGGGCATTGGTCTAAGAGAAGGCGAAGGACCAATCGGAAGTTGAGTCAAGTTCAACATCCGATGAGGAGGAGAAAGTAGAATCGTCCACATCCTCAAGTGAGGAAGAAGTAGAAGGAGTCTCCACTTCAAGAATTGAGGTGGAGGAGAGACCATCCTCAATACAGGAGCAAGAAGAAGCTTCCACCTCCATCAAAGTAAAGTCAAAGGATCACATAATTTACTTTGGGTGCAATAAAATAGGACATTACAAGGACAAGTGTCAATTGGGTATGAAAAAGTAGGCAAACCCTAAACTCAATTCAAATAGTTTGAAAACTAACATGAGTTGTAGGGATGGAGCAAAGATGGATATGAAGCATATAATTTGCTTCACGTGTGGTGAGCATGGACACTACCACACCAAGTGCCCAAAGAAAGGAGAAATCTAGAAATTGGCGCACTTAAGAAATTGGAAAAGAAGAGGAGGTCAAGTCAAGGGGGAGCTTCAAAGGTAAAAGGGAAGGTAATCTCTTGTTTAAAATTAAATCCAATTTCAAATTCTTATATGCTTGTTAAGAATAATCATGGATTTAGGTATAATGATAGGAATTGGGTTAACAAGGTAGATAATTCTAGGAAATTATTACCCAAGGCTAGACCAAGAATGACCCAAACTACCATGCATAAGGGAAGGGAGGTGGTTAATGATCAAGGCATAAATCTCAAGAAGGGGAGACATATGCCTAGAAGGATAGGTAGGTCTAGGAATGCCCAAGGTGGACATGTTGACTCTAGGGTTGGGGCTCTAGAGTTGTAAAATCAAGTCTTGAGGTCAAGACTTGAAGAAATGGAAAGAGTCCTAGGTAGGGTCATTATTGGACCTAGGGGACTTGACATGTGTTTGGGTGTTCAAAACTCCAAAAATGTCAAATTGGATGCATCCAAGGCAAATGGAAGAAAATTGCTAAGGTAGTACAATTATGCCAAGGATGGAAGATTAGAGAATGGAAAGGGAATGTCATTTAAGGGAAAGAAGGGCTTAAACAAGGGCAAGGTGTCCAAAGTTAAGAAAGCTAAGGTTGTAGACCAAGAGTCACCGAGGGTTCACCAGTGTGGTCTAGCATTTGTTGAGTGACCTAGGAAGGTAGCCAAGGCTAAGAGCTCATGAGGGAGCTTTAGGTGCCAATTTGGGACCCGTGGTTTATGGATCCCGGGAGGATTTCTCTCGAAAGTCTATATGGGTCATGATGCGTGCCAAAGGATGTGGAAATGGATTTGAAGTCTCAATCGTAGGGATTTGGCACAATGAGTTTGAAGTTTTATGCATGGAAATATGACATCAGGGTCATATAGCATGGAAGATTGTTTTTGATGTGTAAATATCATATAAATCAATTTTAGGGATGCATTGTTTTTTGGTATGAGTACAAACATCAAGAGGAGGTCAAAACCAGGACTTTAGGTTAAGGTTCAATTGAACCATTTAGCTAGTTTTCAATTTTGTGTCAATTATGGGATTGGTGATATATACATGGTTGGATGTATTTTTCCCAATTAGATATGGGTACCACAAACCTCTCCATAAAATTTGAGAATTTTTGGATATTTGTAGAATTTCTGGTGCACTTCTGAAATTGTGTCAGAAATCTTGAAAATGGGATTTTCAGGGTATCAGTTGACTGATATAGGGGCAGTCGACTAGTCAGGGCTGAAATTGGGTTTCAACAATCAAAAGGGTGTCCAAATGATGTAAAACAAATGTGTAATCTTATGGGAGGTTAGTACACTGTGTTTATGATCATTAGGAGGTAGAGGATCCAATAAGAGGAAAATTGTCGGAGTCTTTTTGATGTATGGTAAAAAGATGGAGAATTGTTAGGTTTAAGTGGGAAACCAAATACGCCTTTGCAAGAAATCCTAGGTCTATGGGAAGTTTACGTAAATGGGGAGCATTGTTGCTCAATTAGGGGTGTAAGGGGAACCTTGGAGAGGTTCTTAAAAAGCCTTTGTAAGTCCAATGTAGGGGGAGCCTTGGAAAGGTTTTAAAAAACCCGTTTTGGTAAAAATTCCTAACTCTTGAGAAGGTTAGGTGTGGGGATGCCTTGAGATAAGATCCATGTGTGCATTGCATATGCATTGGCGGTATAAGTCCAAGGTGAAGCCTTGGCAACGTAAGTCCAAATGGTTAGTAGCATTGTTTTCTTTGCTATTTGTTTTCCCTAACTTAAACGTATTGCCAAACTGTTGGATTCTCCCGGCATCAAAACACAAAACGCAGCGGAAACAAGATCCCTCGAGCGATCCATGCGAAAGAAAACTCGTACGAAGTTCATCTATCTAATAGATCTATCTAAAGTGTATACCTTTGGAGCGTGCTCTTATGTTTATCCCGCTCGTCCAAGTGTCGTCGGATCTCTTGCACGTTCAAGCATCCGTGCCTTTGTACGTATCCACACGGACACGTTCTCTCAACTTCAGGAAGAACTACCTTAGTTGTGCTAGCAACTTGAGGTAGTTCACAAGACCACCAAGAAGCTAAAAAGGGGTTTTGGCCAAGAGGGAGAAGAGGAAGAAGGTATACTCATCTCATGAATATGGAGAGGCTTTTGTCTCTTTAGTTTCCCTTCATTAAAGCCAATAAAGAGCACATTTTCTCATGTGACTCTTCATCTTCTCTTCATTCAATGAAGAGAGACTTTTCTCTTTCCTTCATTAAATACATTAATGAATTTCTCCAGCAATTCCGATCGGGCCTCTCGGGCTCCCGACCAAGTCCCCGAGCTTCCGACCCAGTTTGCCGAGCTCCCAGCCCTAGCTCCAGACCAAGTCTCCCGAGCTCCCAACCCAAGCTCCCGAACACTTCCCGATTTACCCTGGCGGCAGGTGGGAAACATCCGTGGGGTGGGGCCGGTTCCCTAAGGTTGGAAAACCTCGTTAATCATTTTTTCTAAGGTGGCTCCCTCTTCATCGATACTCTCATCTTCTTGGTATAAAGCCATCAGAGCAAGTCCAATGTGTTCCTCGAGATCTGAGTCATCCAATGAAGACTCGTCCCAAGTCGCCATTAAATTGTGTGCTTTTATCTTTTGTGCCCATTTTCCTTTGTTCTTCATTTTTGGGGCAGTTTTCCTTTATGTGTCCTTCTTCATTGCAGTTATAGCATTAAATCTTCCTTTGCTTCTTACCCTCCACCGTATTAAATTTTTTAGTTTTGAAATACTTGAACAAGTTCCTTACCATATATGCTATGTTCTTATCATTTTCTGAAGAAACCTCTTCATGCTGGATCCTTCTAGAGCCTAGGATAATGTTGTCCTGTTTCCTTTTTCCTGCACATCTGGATTCATGATGTTCTAAAGTAGAAAATAGTTCCTCTAAGATACTTACCTCAAGGTCCTTAGAGATGTAGCAGGCGTCGATTATTGAAATCCAGTTAGGGGTTCTCGGGAAGATGTTCAATGCGTACCTTTGCGCATCTCCATTGTTTAACGTTTCTCCGAGATTATTGAGTTCTATCATCAGCTCCTTCAGCATATCGTGAAGTTGTGCTACCGACTCTCCTTCTTCCATTAGAAGGTTGCAGAGCTGATTCCGAAGCAAATCCCTTTTTACTAATTTTGCTTCGGAGGTACCTTCATGGAGTTCAAGGAACTCTTCGCAAAGTTCCTTCGTCGATCAATAGTTTTCGACTCGGTTGACTTATTGTGCAGGGAGTACAGTTAGCAGATGGTATTATGCTTTTTCGTACAGCACAAAGTCAACCTGTTCCTTCTTAGTCCACTGACATTCGTCTTTGGGTTTGTTGTCGACGTGCTTCGGAGGTACAAAATCATTTTTCATTATTAAAATTAAATCAAAATTAGTTTTTAAAAAAAACCTACATTTTGCACTTCCAACTCGCGAACTCCTTCTTGATCTTTCATGGGTAGATGACTGGTCTGACCATTTTGATGTTGCTTCAGATGGCGGTTAGTCCTTCTGGAGCGTCCTTACTCTGATACCAATTGAGGGTGATCAAAGGTCAGCAAGAGGGGGGTGAGTTGCCCCTAAAAAAGAAAACTTAATCTTTTGTTTTTAACTCAACGAAGATGTTAGTTAGGACACAAATATCAAAAATAAAGAAAGTAAACAATAAATAAAGAGGCGATCAGATTTAATTGGTTTGCAACTAGGGAGGTTGCTAATCCATGCCTGAATATGGCTCGATTCCCCTGAATATAACTCCTTCGGGCGGAGAAACCTCTTACATGTGGAAAGCTCAGAAAAAGAAAGAGAAATTAAACTACATTTTTTTGCTAATGCTTGGAAATTATTGGTTGAATAAAACTGAGCTTCAGGGATCTATTTATAGCCCCGGTAGGAATTATAAGTTTGCTGACATGGCAGTTGTAGGGCACCCGAGAGCTCTTGGGTGTCTGACATGTGCCCTAATGCTTATCGAGAAATCAAAATTCGCAAATGGCTAAAAGTTAGCCTCTCAGGCGCCTGATAGCAAAGGGTAGCCCGAGTGTCCTTCGGACACCGCGCACGCCCTTCTCGCTCAACCGGCGTACTCTTCTGCAGAGCTCCGTGCCCCTCGGATGCACCGAGACCATCGACTCCCTTTCCGTGCCATCCTTCTTGACTGTTGCGTCTTCTGCTTGACTTCCTGTGTTCCTAAGTTCCTGTACACTTAGACACAGAGATTAAATACACCAGGACAACTTAAATCGGTTGATCACATCAAAACTAACCTGGGATATTTATAGTTTGCTAATCCAAGATAAAGACAGCGCAATATCCAAATCAACTCCTTGTGGGTAGAGAAACCTTTTACAGAATTAGCTACTCACAGTGAATAAAAGAAAACTATTACAGAATTCATTACAGCTCGAATGATTGAAATGCTTTGAATTCAGAGACCTATTTATAGCCATTGGGAAAACTTATCAACGTGCTGATATTGGACATCACGGACGCCCAATTATTTCATTGGGGCCTAAGAGCGGTCAACCCATATCCACATCGCAACAACCAAAAAACGACTCATTTTGTCGATAAGCATCAAGTCTCTGGCGCCCATATGAACTTGTGCACTATCTGCTCGAGCACTAATATACATGCGGGCACCTAATTTCCCAGGCACCTGAATCCACTCAGGCACCCGAGAGCTAACTTGTCATGTCTCGTGTCAGAGAAGCCGCTGATCCAATATACAATCGGGCAACATCTCCCTTATATAGCGGACAATTTGGAATGTTAATACAAACACTCACGCAATATATATGTCCTCTGGCCTCAAAAGGAATAACGGTCAATCCCAACCGGAGTATACAATAGAAATACATCCATAACACTAAAATCCCATAGGACTTACCTGATCTGCCATCCGGGCAGACGATAGAATAAAGTCCAACAAATGACTCAAAAATACAATCCATGCATCAAATACAACGCTCATACAATACTACGATGGAAAAACAAATATAGTGTATAGAACATGCTATACTAGAAACATAAACAAGGAAAAAACACAAAGCCAGAGTCGTCGAGATCTGGAACTGGTAACTGAGCTTCCCTAGAGACCAATCAACCTAAAACCAAAATAGGGTAATGGGTGGTAAGTCTAAGTGGATTCTGCGGGTATAGAGATAGATATGTATTGCAATAAAAATAGTTGTAGAAGCTATAAGGAAATAACATGATACAGTTTCAAAGAGATATCAGAGTATGCATAACTGATGCACTGAATGAATGTACATATCAGAATTAGCCTATGCAAAATATAAAAGGCTCATATCATACGAGCAGGTGCAGGGTCATCGAACTAACCATGTAACGCCCCAAAATTTTCCCATATAAAATGTTATGAAATTCATGAAATAGTATCATAGATATTAGAAAATATTATGAATTCATGAATATGAAATATTATGAAATTCATGAAATAGTATCATGGATATTAAGAAATATTATGAATTCATGAATATGAAATATTATGAAATTCATGAAATAGTATCATGGATATTAGAAAATATTATGAATTCATGAATATGAAATATTATGGGATTCATGAAATATTATAGATTCATGAATATGAAATATTAAAAATATTATGAAATAATATTTATGGAATATTATGAAATATTATGAATCATGAAATATTATTAATATTATGAAATTTCATGATAGGCTTGGCTTAAAGGGCTTTGATATGGATTAGTGCAAATTGTGATAAAAAGAAGAGGTAGAAGGGAGGAAGCAAGGATTGAACCTTGAACCTCCTAGTTGCACTCTCCATGTCTTAACCACTACACCAAGCATTGTTTCTTGTTGAGAGAATAAGAAACATGCTTGTTAAGCGTGTAATAGTGAAGAGACATGTCTTTTCATGAGAAAAGTATAAATAAGAGAGGGAAGAGGTGTGAGTAACTTCCTCTTCTTCTTCCTTTTCTCTTCCCCACCGAAACTTCATTGCCCCTCTACCTTGTGTTTTCGAAAAATACAACCTAGGGTTTCTAACCCTAGGGAAGTGGAAGGAAGGAGACTATCTAAAGGGTCTTGTCCTCCACTAGGGTCAAGAAGTTCTAGAGGAGTTTTGGCGAAAGGAACCTCCACTTCTCCTTCAACCAAGGGTACCCTAAGGATCTAGGGAAGGCGAAATTCAAGCGAAAGGATGTAAGTATCCCCTCGCCTGCAATGTAATTGTTATTGAATGTTTCTTTGGTGTCCTTGTTTTCGAAAATGGGAGTTCCTCCCTTGTAACCATTCGGCCACCACCAAGACAAGGGTCTAGGTTGCTTCTTGATGCATGAGGATACTCCTAGGAACTTAGGGTATAGATGTATGTTGTTTCCATCATGTTGTGATAAGGAAAAGTAGGGTTATCCACCCTACAACTTTCGGCCAAGAGGGAATGGGCTAGGTTTTTTGGGTTGTTTGCTATCCTATGATGTGTCCATGTTTAGTAGTGTAGGTAAGGTGTTTGAATAAATGTTTGTGTGAAGATTGGATGCCAAAAACCTAGCCTACCCTACCCTTACATCATTCGGCCAACCTAGGAAGATTAGGGTTTAGGGATGCTTGATTTGCCTATGATGAATCTATGCCTAGTAGTGTAGACAAGGTGTTTGAATAAATGCTTGTGTGAAGGTTTAATTTCAAAACCCTAGTTTCCCTACCCTACACCATTCGGCCAAGGCATGAAACCTTAGGGTTTGTGAAGGTTAAATTATTTTATGTGATATGCTTATGTAAAATGATATGAGATGTATATGCATGTGATATTCAAAGGAAATGTTTAAATGGAATGTTGGATTAGGAAAAATGGAACTCTCCGTAGCCTTGAGTTTCGGCCAAGACCCTAGTTTTAGGGTTAGGAACCATTTGATTTACCCATGAAGCATGCTACCACTTCCTATGATATGAATATGATTTATGTGATCAACCTTGTCATATATAAGATATGTTTAAGGGGTTGAATTATGATCTATGTATGAGCATGCATTATAGCCCATAGGGCACCCTTATGAAATGCATGCTTTATACTACGCTAGTTATCATGATTATGGAGATCTATGTATGAGCATGCATTATAGCCCATGGGGCACCCTTATGAAATGCATGCTTTATACTAGGCTAGTTATCATGATTATGAATGCATACATATGCATAAGAATGAGCCCTGTAGGGCATGAACGAAGAAGGCTTAGGGCCTAAAGAATGCTTCCCTAGAAGGTTGGGACTAAGAGCATACTTTATGAAAATAAAGAACATGATAATTATTTTATTTTGTAATGGCTTGTACTATAGACTCTTAAAGCGAGTCAAATGATTATGATACTAGGCTGAAGGACTTTTGAGAAGGCCTAGTAAACCCTAGTGGTTCGGGATTAGCTACCTCGTTCCTATTTAGGGGCGCGCGCAAAACATGAAGTACAAGCCGGGCCCTAATGATTATGCTATGTTCAAGTATTATGTTTATATGTTTTCAAAGAAACCTTCCTATGAAGTTAATATGCTTAGATGTTTAACATGCTTAAACACTTACCATGCTTGAATGTGATTTATTCTCTTATCTTTCTATGATATGGATTTTGCGAGTAGGACAGGATCTTACTAAGCATTTGTGCTTACTAGTTTATATGTTGTCTTATGCTGCAGATAAGGGTAAGAGACACTTAAACTAAAGGAAGAGGCAGGAGGGCTGAAGATGTGTGGGGTGGTGGCTCGGAAAATAAAGATCTTCATATCTACAATATTATGCTTATGTTAACATTTCTTTAGTAACGAATGTTACACTTGGATTACTCATATACTTGATTATATTATGAGTTGAACCTATCATGTTATAGGTTAGTTTTGAACAAGCATGCTTAGTACTTTGTTATTAGTACTTTAAGAAAAAAAAATTTATACGAATGATAGTACGTGACCCCGCCCCGAGAGTAGATATAAGGGCGGGCGTTACAAACCACATAATATCTCCTGTATGTGCACGTCAAATATATGCAGGAAACAAATATTGCAAACAGAAATAAATGCACAATGGATCATATGCACATGATGCAATGGCATGGTCACCTATGACACTAGTCAAGCCTCCAAGACATGTCATATGTGTCGGCCGAGTGGGTATGGTTGTGACACTGTACGCACTCTACCATCATTGCTCATGAGTGACCGAGTGGACAGGATGTTGGTGGAGTAAACACTCCCCCCCCCCAATGTCAAAATGGGAAAGATATCTCTCTAATCTCCTCAGATCACTAGAAAAAGGAGGAATCCCTACCTACTACCAAGCTCTGGAAGCACTACACATGAACAATTGAGCGAAGCAGTATATAGCAACAGCACACATTCACACAACAGTATCCACTAACCCATGAGTGGTCGTGTGCGTAGATAATGAAACAGACGATAAGCTTTGACCACAAGGGAGCTGATGATCTCTAGCATACAATAATGTAGGTATGATGCATGAGTCTAACACATGCAACACTCACTAGGTCATCATACATAACTCAACCTAATATACACAGGTCGAGCACATGTATCATAACCTAACCATCATATATTTAGGTACACATGCAAGTATCACTAGCATCAACCAATGCATATATAGAGTGACATGCTACTATATATACGTACACATGCTCATATAAATACTATACAAAATCAGATATTAAATAACGAGACTGCAAAGACAGGAATTAGATCATCTCAAAGATTAAGCAATAAGTATTAGGTAGGATAACAACGATAGCAGATATAAGATAATAAAGCATATTGCAACAAACATAAGCAAGCAATGCATAAAGATAAAATGGAACTAAAGAAACAAGCAAGAATATCCGTTTCAAATGAAGATGTCCATATCAAAAGAGAACCTACCGTCCAATAATCAACAACAACAAATCCAAATCAATATCCTGGAATAATGGACATAACTGTTTAGCTAAAATTATATACGACACTAAGCTAAACTATCAATCAACTTTAATTAGGACTAATCCCAATTATTATAGTAATTTAGTTATCCCCAAATTACACGCTAAGCCCAATCCAACTAGGTTCAACATTAACACTTATGCTAAAGGTAACTCATGGCATAATATCAAATACCTAATCCAATCCACCTGTACCCTCAATTGTTGCTCACGAGAAGGAGACACCATGAAGAGTTTGTAACCACAGTCCATATTAACCCAACAAAATAGTAGGTCATCCCAAGAAAACCAAAATCCACCTCCCACACCTTGCCCTCGACAACTTCAAAACAACACACAACCTAGCTAATCTGAACCAATCATATCACTGCTCACACCACAACTCATGATCTAGCTGCGTCTAGTTTCTGATTCAAATCAAAATTAGGGCCAAAACTCAATCCAAAAAATAAATTCGATCACAAATCTACAAGGAATGGGGAAAAAACCCATCGATCTACTGATCTAATGTAACGCCCGCCTTTCTCCCACACCTCGTGGTGTGGCGAGATAGGCGTCGTTACGCTAAACATACATGTGCATAAAATAAAAACATCATAATGCAGCGGAAACATTTTTTATTTTTTTCTAAACATGCTTCTAATCATGCAACTATACACATGGAATATTCATACATGGCATCATATCATAACTTAACCATTCCATGACTTATTCATAATCATCATAAGCAGTATGTACTTATCCATAAAGGTAGCATCATAAATCGTAAGTCATCCATTAGCCATAACCATAAAATATAGCATAACATTTATGAAAACATTTTCACACCCAAGACATGCATTATGTGAGAATACAAGAATCTCTTGCCAAGTCACTGCTACACACACACATGCTTCTGCCTCCCCTGCGGCTTCCCTTAATAGCCTCTTGCATGATCTGCGGTACGAGGTAAATAAACTATAAGCACATAGGCTTAGTAAAACCCTTTCCTACTCACTAAAACCATACGTCATTAAACATAAACATATCAAGTATCTGACATAGCGTAACTTCGAACATAAACATAAGCATAGTCATGGCATAAGTCATAAGCATATGAACAACTAACATAGCACGATTCCTACATCACCATAGATTTACAACCTACTTAACATGGCATAAATCTTAACACACATGAGCATAAACACACATACATGACATGAAACATACTTATACTTGGCATAATTCCGAACATACTTGAACATAAGGCATACTTATCATATCCTAATTCTTAGCATACATGATCATAGGCATACTTATCATAACGTACTTCTTAGCATACATGGATAGAAAACATACTTGTACATGACCTGAAATATAAGCATAACACAAGCATAAAATATACTTACCTTGGCGCGATGCATAACATGGATGTACGAAAGAGACAAATGCATTTACTACATAAGGATGCTTAGTTTTGAAATCATACTTTAAAATGCTTAACATAAACATAACATCATTGGGGTCTGATAAGCACCATTTTATTGATTATTTTAATTGCTAAAATCCATGTTTGACCCATGTTTTCATTGCTTAATTATAATTTTACGCTAGGTTTTGGAACTTTATCTTATTTTGGACTTAATTACAAAATTACACAATTTTTGGATTATTTGGCCACTAATTTTCTGATATATTTTTGTAGGCATGAAATGATCCTGGACCTAGGGCATACTTGGTCAAACTTGAGTCGGATGTGAATCGGATCGAATTATCAAGCCTACGATTAGTCCAGGCCGTCCGATTCAAGAGCGGCTAGATCTGAGCCATCCGGGACGATCTAGAGCAATCCGAGCTACGGTTAGGGTTGATCAAGCACTATGATCAAGATCTGAAGGTTTCATCCCAATCAGAGCTCAATCAACCATTGGATCAAGCAAGGAGGGTTCTAGAGCGTCCATTCACAGATAGAGTTGATCTGGACCATCCGTTGCACATCTGGAGGATCCGAGCTACCACAAGGCAGATCCTGACCCCAGATCATCATCATAAAAGTTTGGCTCAAATCAGAGCAAGATCTACCATTGGATTTCATCAAAGCAATCTGAGCCGTCCATTTGTTTCTATTTAATCAAAAATCGCCCGCAGCTTCCCTTGTCGCGTCTCCGCCGCAGTCATCTTCTTCTTCAGCTGTTCTTCCATTTCTTAGCTTATTTCTTCATCAAAGGAGGCGCGATCCTTCAATCCATCATCAAAGCAAGGGCTAGGTTAGTGAAGAGAATCTCAGCGAGGTTTCAGAATCGATTTCTGCTCAATAGCAAGGTTGCGTGAGGTTTCGGCAGTCTGCTATCCGACTTCGACGAACTCAGCTGTATTCCATTTCCACCGCATCCGAGCTGACCAGAGGGGTTCCCTGGAAGGTTTCGGTCACTCCCAAATCCAATTCGCAAGCCACAACAGTGAGATTGAAGAATTCGGAAGCTAATTTCAGTTTGAGCATCGCCCGATCAGATTCGGTAGCAGAGAAAGTCTTCACTAATTTGCGGAGCTTGCGGGTCCGAGGTTCTCCCTTGATTGACGACTAAGGAGCTCTTGAGTTGAGAATGGTTGAGGAGTAGCTTAGATAATTTAGTTTCATTCAGTTTTTAGCTGTAATCTTTATATTCTGCACTTGTTCTGTTTTTGTAGTTTCATACCAGCAACTTAGTTGTAATTCTGAATTGTTTGGTTTCATTAGGTCTGTAATTCTTAGAGCTAAGAAGTTTAACAACTTGTTTAGTGAGCAAATAGATCAAATTTCAGCTAGTTTGTAGTTTAAACTCTTGCGTGCCAAATTAGTTTGTTGCGTGCCATTCAATTTCAGTAATTGCCTTTTAGTTTCTGATTTTCATGTCAAGTAAACCTTGTTTCATTTCAAGCCTTCCTACACTTAAATTAGATAATTTCAGGATTTGATCTGCTGTAACATTCCTGCATTCACTCAACAAGTTCTGTCTTCTATTTCTGCTAGCAAATTCGATTTCTGCAAGTCCTAAGCTTCATTTCTGAAATGGTATCAGTGAAGATTAGTATTGGGACTTGATTGCACTTGAAATCAATTTTTTTGTATGATTTTTTCATCCAAATTTCTGCCGCATGTCATTTCTGCATCTAGGTTTGCATTTCCAATTCCATTTCTGAATTCAGCTTTTCATTTCTGCAAAAGTTAGCTGCCAAGGCTGAGAGTTTCTGATTTTCAGACCAAAATCTGTATCAAGTGAAGCCTGTTTCTTGTGAATCTTAGCCGAACCTTGGATGGTAGCAATTCTAGTTCATTTGTCTTGCTTGAGTTTGCATCAAACTTGTAGCTGCATACCTAATTGTTGTCTCTGAATTTCTGCAACATTCTTGCAGTTTTCTGCAGTTTCGGCAGATTGGTTGTGTTGAATTCTTCATAACCTATTTTGATTAGTCTGTTGGAGTCTGAATGTCTTCCATCATCACTGCATATCATTGCATTCACAGCAATGCTTTCATTGCTTAAATCGACTTCTGAATTTCAGCCCTTGTTCTGAATTTTTGCTGCCAATTCTGCACTTCTGAATTTTCTTGACAGCCTCCTTCAGATCAGTTTAATTGCTGCAAATGTTTAGTCTAGCACTTCTGGATTTTGTGTCAAGCAACCTAGTGTTTCCTGAGCCTTATCTACAGATTAGATTGAAGTATACGAATCCATTTGCTTTGATTCTTTTATAGACAGTTATGCTAAATTCTGCCCAGTTACGAATTTGTTTCTATAGCATGTGAGATTGTATCAAGTGAGACATGTTAAGATAGTTGGTGTGCAGTTTGTTTGTAACTAAGATTGTTTCGAATACCATTCAGCTGCAAAGTTTTTTGGCACATGAGTTCTTTCCTTATTATCAAGTCTGTCTCGATTTTCGTCCATTTTGTATCAAGTAAGAGTTGGAATTGACTTTGTATCAATTTGTCTATAGATTGCTTGGCATTTGGTTGTTTTGAATTGCAATCCTTAAAGCAAAAGAATCTGCATCAGTGAGATTCGATGTTAGCTTTGATTTCCCGAAGTTTGCAAAGTTTCATTAGTTGGTTGACTAAATCCATCATGTGACGAATTCTTGAGTGCCAACTTCTTGTGTAGCTCCCTTAATTGCGTGGTTTTTCTTTTCATAGCTTTTCCCTTTCCAAGTGAAACAGAACCCATATTTCATTCGAAACCCAAATTAACAAACGACACCTAAATACAAGCGCGAATAAAATAAACCTTCAACTAGCCCCGAGAAAAATACGACCTGTGGCCCCTATATTACATTTTCATACTTTTGATTGTAAAAGGGTTTCCAGCATTTTATTCATTCATATCTAAATTCTGATGGTCCCACAATTCGTGAAAGTTTAATCTAGTATATCTGGGGCCATCAAATTTTTGGCGCCGTTGCCGGGAAGCAACTAGTTGATTTGTTTGATTTTTTGCTTATATGCTTTTTGATATATCATTGGGTTCTATTTTCTGTTGCTTTATCATTTGTATACGGTTGCTGCCATTTTTTTTTCTTGTTTGATTTGTGACAGAGCTGCAAGATCAAAATGTGGTCACCAGAGTTCTGGACAGAGATAAAAGAGGCATTGGTGGAGTTGAAGTGTAGGGTTAAGGAGTTGGACTCCCAACTAACACCCAACAGTGATTCATCTACTTACCAGCAGCCATGTCCATAATTTCAGCAATCACATTCGAATTTTCAACAACCCAATCAGTTTTTTCAGCAACAAAATGATCAATTTCAGCAACCAAACTTTCAGTTTAAGCCACCATTACAACAATTTGAGCAACCACAGCAATTCCAACAATTTCAGCCGGATTTTCAGCCCATTCAGCCATTATTCCAGAATTATCAGATTGGGCAACCATCATTTCAACAATTTCAGCCCAATTTCCAGCCACAAATTCAGCATGGGCAGCCACCATTTCAGAATTTCCAACAACAAAACCAGAATTTTCAGCCCACTCAATTTGAGTTTTCACCACCACAATTTCAACCTCAAATCCAAGATTTTCAGGGCTATAATTTTCAGCCATCTCCACCAACTTGTGAACCAAATTTTCAGCAGTTAAATCAGCCTGTGCAACCATTTGATCAGCCTACACAGTTTCCATTTCAGCATGCACAGCCTACTCTTGATTTTCAGCAGCCTTATGTTACTTTTCAAGACCAACAAGAGTTTGAGGCTCAACAACAGAGGACGATGGAGATGTTGCAACAAGTTCAACAACAACAAGAACAACAACAACAATGGTTTCAAAACATGCAAGATCGATTGAATCAGATAAAAGCCCAAAGATCAGAACAATTAGCTTCTCAAGTTGTTTATAATTCTGAGAGCCCCGGAGTTGGATTTATATCAGTTCAAGGTGACCCTAGTGCATTGCCAAGACCTTCTTCAAGTAATCTTGCAAATGTGATAGAAGAAGAAGAAGATGTAATCATCAAATATTGGGCACCTACAGCATGCATCCCTCCGGAGATTCCTATTCAAAATCCAATTCCAAAATTTTCAACTCCAGAAGAAGAAATTGAAGCTCCACAGGACCATTCTAGACTTTTATTTTCTGATGATAGCATTATTGGTGGTCCTAATTTTTCTAATGTTGTTGTTGCAGATATTACAGAAGAAGAATGCATAGGAGATGATTCCACAGGTGTAGGGGATTGCACTAAGCCCCAGGGACCACCACAGTTTACTGGTACATTAGAAGATTCAAATGATGAACCAGAAAGTGTAGGGACTTGCTTGGTGGAAGCAAGCACCCAAGGATCACCTGCTTTAGTTGAGTGTCCACCAGAGTCTGAGGCTGAAGAGGAGCATGTACTTGACCAGGAGGAAGCCATGGATACATCTACCCTTGTAGAACCTCCAGTTATTCTCCAGCACGCTCAGGTAAGTATTTCTCCCCTTTCTTCAGAAAACTGCAGTGAGGTACCTAGTGCTGATGTTATTGATTCTGATGAGTTTATTGATATACCTTGTGTAGAAATTGTTTGTGAAAATCCAATAGAGGTACCCCACATTGATTTTATTGATCATCATGCATTACTTAACACATCCCTTGTAAATATGGATTGCGAAATAATTTTAGAGGCACCCATAATTGATGTAGTTTTTTATGATGAATCACTTAATACATCTTTTGTGGATATGGATAGTGAAAATTTTTTAGAAGTGCCTGAAATGGATGTTATTTATTTTGATGAATCTCTTGCTATGTCTTATGCTAAGGTTGAATGTGAGAAACTTATGGAAATATCTGAGATTGATTTGAGTGGCTGTGACACATTACTTGATACAAGCTTGAGGGAAAATAATTGTGAAATTTCTATTGATGAGCCAGAAATTGATTTCTTTATTTGTGATGAGCCTCTGGATTCAAATTTGGTAGGAAATAATTTTGAAAATTTCATTGAGATACCAGAATTTGATTTAATTAGACTTGATGCAGTATTGGATTCACTTTATGCAGAGACTGATATTATTTTATTTCTTTCTGACCCTGCACACTTGAGAGAGGTATTACATTATTTTTCAGGGTCCAGAAGACTTCAGGAGTGGGTGCTCCAACTGAACAGACTTCAGCCTCCTGGAAGGACTTCTGAAAGGCATAAAGAAGGAGGAGATGATTTTGCTTTAATTCGAAGAACTCCATTCCTTCAGTGGATTTTGAACCTGAATCGCCTTAGGCCACCAGAGAAATTTTTTGTGAAGTTCAAGTGTGGGGGAGTCCTAGTTCTCTCAGCCACCCATGTTCCTCCACTACCAAGATGGAGGCTCCTTCTGGATAGACTCCGCCCACCAGAATAAAGGGGAGATCGTTCTTTCTTGTATTTTCTTTTATCGCATTTTTCATTTTTATGACTTCTAGAATTTTCCTTTAAATTGAGTCCTTGTCAATAAAAGCATGTTAGTTCTCTTGGAAGTTTGTTTCTTACATGAGTAGAAATAAATGTATCCCTCTAGGTTATTCCATAGCATTTTAGAGTCTTTTGGAAAATAAATTAAATTTGGTTGTTAAAACTTAGGATTTGAGCTAATGGATGAAATCTTGGATGCTTGAGTACTACTTTGCTTTAGATGCTTGATTGAGGATTTGAGATGAATTATTTTTACCTAGTGAGAATTAGCCTTATTTTTGTGACACACCTATGTTATTGTACTCTAGAACTTGCTTAGGTTCTTTCAAAACCATATTTCAATGATTGGATCACATCTATAGAGGCTAATCACTTTGCTTTCCTATCCACATAAATTTTTAGCAAAAATCATGTCATTCCATTTTTCTTTACCTATTTTTTTTTACTCTTACCCTCACTTTTCTTTGGACTTGTTGTTTGAAATGTTTTTAATGCTATTTTGCCCGAGAGGGACAAAGATTTAAGTGTGGGGGAGTGACTATTGTTTTGGAAAGATTGGGTATCAAAGAGGCATCTCATATCAAGAAATTTTTTTTTTATTTTCTACAATTACATGGCCAAGCTCAAATTGGTTGATGAGGAAGAAATTGTGTGCCAAGGTCTAAGTGGCACGCAACCATCCAATTGAAGCCAAATTCCGGAAGAAGCTAAGCAACATTTTGATGATCTAAGCAATGTTGTGCCAAGGTGAAAGGGTTAATTCGGCTGAAAGAAAAGAAAAAGAAAAAAAAAACAACAACAACAAACAACAAATCTGTTTTGGTCGGATGTATAGCATGTCTTGATCAGAATGTTTTGGACTTGCAGCTGTTCTCTGTTTAGAAACTGGACTGCAATGCAAGGGAGAGTTTGGAATCTGATGACAAATAGAGAAAGAAAATCTGAAAAATTGCAGTGAAGCCAAACAAAACCTGAGGTAAATTCTGAAAAAAAACAGTTTGGTATCAACTTCAAGCTATAAATCTGCCATTCTTATTTGATGCAACCTGCTGTCACGAATTAGATTGGAATGTGGAGCTGTAATCTGAAATAGGAACTTGTGTTCCTGCTCCGAAGTGATTAATTAGAAGGGTTGAAAAACAGAAAAACAATTTGGAAAACAGAAAAAAAATCAGGGCAGCAGTTTTTGAGCAGTTTGAAAGGAGAGCTAATTTCGGTTTTTCAAGGGCTGTGAATTAAGAAATGAAGCACACAAATGTGTCACAAGGTATTGAGTACATCACAGCTGATCAGAAACAAAATTTGGAAGCTGAGACAAAAGCAAAAAGAATAAAAAAAACAGTTTGAGAAAATAAGGAAAGAAAAGAAGAAGCAAGTTGGCATACCATTGACTTGGCACCATAAATCAGTTAAGATACTCTCATCCAAATTGAAGATCTGCTCCATTACATTCTGAATTCACTAGAGAGAAAGAAAGAAAGAAAAAAATCTGAGAAAAGAGTGAAAGAAGCAAGGTTGGCACAAAATTGGCAAACTTGGCACATTGAAACCAAGAAAGGGTTTTTCATCCATGTCAAAGGAATTTATTCAAGTTTCACTCATTTACACTTTAGATATCAATAGAGGACTGTCAAGAGGGGCAAAGCACATTGGAAACATCTTTGAGCAACCATGTCTCCCACTTTATCCATTTTTCCATTTTCTTGGTTTTTATTCCATTTCTCACCATTTTTCATGTTTTAATTTGTTTTTATAGTTGTTGATCCAATCATGAATAAATGGTGGAGAGTAGACAATAAGCAAGCCTATGGTAGTGCAAGAAACATGTGTGTAAGAGTGAGCTCCATTTCCATCATCAACTTAGAACTTAAGAAGAGAGCCACCAAAATTTTCCTTGAAAGGGCTAGTGATTTAAATTCATCTCAATGAATCATGATGGATGAAAAGGCTAAGTTGTTGATTTAAGGACAAGATACTACTCCATAGAGCTTAGATTTATGAGAATTGACAACCTTAGGTAATTTCTTTTCATTTGCTTCTAATTATGCTTTAGAAAACCTAAGGGATACATATTTAGTTGTTTCGTGAGACGCTCAAGGTTAAGTGAGGGAGAGTTGATAAGCACCATTTTATTAATTATTTTAATTGCTAAAATCAATGTTTGACCCATGTTTTCATTGCTTAATTATGATTTTACCCTAGGTTTTGGAACTTTATCTTATTTTGGACTTAATTGCAAAATTACACAATTTTTGGATTATTTGGCCACTAATTTTCTGATATATTTTTGTAGGCATGAAATGATCCTAGACCTAGGGCATACTTTGTCAAACTTGAGTCGGATGTGAACCGGATCGAATTATCAAGCCTACGATTAGTCCGGGCCGTCCGATTCAAGAGCGGCTAGATCTGAGCCATCCGGGACGATCTGAAGCAATCAGAGCTAGGGTTAGGGTTGATCAAGCTCTATGATCAAGATCTGAAGGTTTCATCCCAATCAGAGCTAAATCAACCGTTGGATCAAGCAAGGAGGGTTCTAGAGCGTCCATTCACAGATAGAGTTGATCTGGACCATCCGTTGTACATCTGGAGGATCCGAGCTACCACAAGGCAGATCCTGACCCCAGATCATCATCATAAAAGTTTGGCTCAAATCAGAGCAAGATCTACCATGGATTTCATCAAAGCAATCTGAGCCGTCCATTTGTTTCTATTTAATCAGAAATCGCCCGCAGCTTCCCTTGTCGCGTCTCCGCCGCAGTCATCTTCTTCTTCAGCAGTTCTTCCATTTCTTAGCTTGTTTCTTCATCAAAGGAGGCGCGATCCTTCAATCCATCATCAAAGCAAGGGCTAGGTTAGTGAAGAGAATCTCAGCGAGATTTCAGAATCGATTTCTGCTCAATAGCAAGGTTGCGCGAGGTTTCGGCAGTCTGCTATCCGACTTCGACGAACTCAGCTGTATTCCATTTCCACCGCATCCGAGCTGACCAGAGGGGTTCCCTGGAAGGTTTCGGTCACTCCCAAATCCAATTCGCAAGCCACAACAGTGAGATTGAAGAATTCGGAAGCTAATTTCAGTTTGAGCATGGTCCGATCAGATTTGGTAGCAGAGAAAGTCTTCACTGATTTGCGGAGCTTGTGGGTCCAAGGTTCTCCCTTGATTGACGACCAAGGAGCTCTTGAGTTGAGAATGGTTGAGGAGTAGCTTAGATAATTTAGTTTCATTCAGTTTTTAGCTGTAATCTTTATATTCTGCACTTGTTCTGTTTTTGTAGTTTCATACCAGCAACTTAGTTGTAATTCTGAATTGTTTGGTTTCATTAGGTCTGTAATTCTTAGAGCTAAGTAGTTTGACAACTTGTTTAGTGAGCAAATAGATCAAATTTCAGCTAGTTTGTAGTTTAAACTCTTGCGTGCCAAATTAGTTTGTTGCGTGCCATTCAATTTCAGTAATTGCCTTTTAGTTTCTGATTTTCATGTCAAGTAAACCTTGGTTCATTTCAAGCCTTCCTGCACTTAAATTAGATAATTTCAGCATTTGATCTGCTGTAACATTCCTGCATTTACTCAACAAGTTCTGTCTTCTATTTCTGCTAGCTAATTCGATTTCTGCAAGTCCTAAGCTTCATTTCTGAAATGGTATCAGTGAAGATTAGTATTGGAACTTGATTGCACTTGAAATCAATTTTCTTGTATGATTTTTGCATCCAAATTTCTGCCGCATGTCATTTCTGCATCTAGGTTTGCATTTCCAATTCCATTTCTGAATTCAGCTTTTCATTTCTGCAAAAGTTAGCTGCCAAGGCTGAGAGTTTCTGATTTTCAGACCAAAATCTATATCAAGTGATGCCTGTTTCTTGTGAATCTTAGCCAAACCTTGGATGGTAGCAATTCTAGTTCATTTGTCTTGCTTGAGTTTGCATCAAACTTGTAGCTGCAAACCTAATTGTTGTCTCTGAATTTCTGCAACATTCTTGCAGTTTTCTGCAGTTTCGGCAGATTGGTTGTGTTGAATTCTTCATAACCTATTTTGATTAGTCTGTTGGAGTCTGAATCTCTTCCATCATCACTGCATATTATTGCATTCACAGCAATGCTTTCATTTCTTAAATCGACTTCTGAATTTCAGCCCTTGTTCTGAATTTTTGCTGCCAATTCTGCACTTCTGAATTTTCTTGACAGCCTCCTTCAGATCAGTTTAATTGCTGCAAATGTTTAGTCTAGCACTTTTGGATTTTGTGTCAAGCAACCTAGTGTTTCCTGAGCCTTATCTACAGATTAGATTGAAGTATACGAATCCATTTGCTTTGATTGTTTTGTAGACAGTTATGCTAAATTCTGCCCAGTTTCGAATTTGTTTCTATAGCATGTGAGATTGTATCAAGTGAGACATGTTAAGATAGTTGGTGTGTAGTTTGTTTGTAACTAAGTTTGTTTCGAATACCATTCAGCTGCAAAGTTTTTCGGCACATGAGTTCTTTCCTTATTATCAAGTCTGTCTCGATTTTCGTCCATTTTGTATCAAGTAAGAGTTGGAATTGACTTTGTATCAATTTGTCTATAGATTGCTTGGCATTTGGTTGTTTTGAATTGCAATCCTTAAAGCAAAAGAATCTGCATCAGTGAGTTTTGATGTTAGCTTTGATTTCCCGAAGTTTGCAAAGTTTCATTAGTTGGTTGACTAAATCCATCATGTGACGAATTCTTGAGTGCCAACTTCTTGTGTAGCTCCCTTAATTGCGTGGTCTTTCTTTTCATAGCTTTTCCCTTTCCAAGTGAAACAGAACCCATATTTCATTCGAAACCCAAATTAACAAACGACACCTAAATACAAGCGCGAATAAAACAAACCTTCAACTAGCCCCGAGAAAAATATGACCTGTGGCCCCTATATTACATTTTCATACTTTTGATTGTAAAAGGGTTTCCAGCATTTTATTCATTCATATCTAAATTTTGATGGTCCCACAATTTGTGACAGTTTAATCTAGTATATCTGGGGCCATCAGGGTCCCCGGCTTGTACCACATACATACATCATAAGTGCGCATCCCTAAGTAAATATGAGGTAGCTAGCCTCAACCTACTAGGGTAAGGACAGCATAGTTGGTAGTCCTAGAACCGGGGCGTTCTTAAGGTGCCCATCCCTGTTGCACAGCTTCGGTAGTGTCAGAACCGTGGACAGCTTCGGTAGTCCAGAACCGGGGCGTTCTTAAGGTACCCATCCCTTGGACCCTTACATCGGTCTGGTACAAGTCCCATACATAAAAAAAATAAACATGCATGCTTCATCATTCATACTTGTCATTCATACTTATCATTCATACTTATCATTCTTTATTCACATAATAAGACATACATGCATAATCATGGTTCCAATCATCATTTATCCGGGTTCATCGATCTTACATGATTGTGATACATAATAACGTACACCTCATAAATGATACGTCACATCTAGCATACATAATCCTAGCATTCATCATAAGGCATGGATTATGACTACATTTAGGCCTAACACCTACTACTAGGGTTCATAGCATTCATCCTAAACATGTATATATATATATCATCATGATTCACAAATCCATTATAAGCATTTATCCATATTCATGCATCATCATATTTATCATAGCCTACTTCTACATCAATTTCATATGTTCATGGCACATGATCTAAATATTCAGGATAAAAAAACCATAACTTAACATCAAGCATACAAAGTCATTTTGTATAACACATCAACTAGGATTTTAGTCACATGGAGGCCCTTACATCATGCTTAAAAATGTACTAGCATCATAGTAATTTATAACATACATTCTTGAGACCCGAAACCAAACCAAACCCTATGTTTGGGGTCTTGGCCGAAACTTGAAGAAACCCAAGTTCATAGAAAAATTTTCCTAGGGTAAGATTAACATCCTATACCTTGCATATCATACCATGCGAGACCAAATTAACCCTTGATTGGACTTAACACCAAGCCCTAGCCCTAGTACATGCCTTGGCCGAAACCCATAAGAGTAACAAACCCATAGCAAATTTATACAAATCACTACTTTCATCCATACTATATCATAACAAGACATCCTAAGCATGCTTGGAAAAATTAAAGATTAAGCCTATGTCTAATCTTGAGAGTGGCCGAAACCCTAAGGGGTGCTTAGGGTGCCCTAAAACTTCAAACATCATGTTTTTATTCATCACCTATCATAGGAAATTCATTTGCAAATATAAATCAAATCTTTAACATGATTTCTAGCCCAAGACAAGTCTTGGCCGAAACCCTCATGCCCTATTCATGGATTTTTTTTTCCAACATATCATGCCAATAAAACTTAGATCATTGCATATAACCTTGAAAGCTATCATACCACAGGTGAGAGGGATTTACCTTCCTTGATCTTGCTTACAAACTTCGAACAAAAATATAACAAGAGAACCTCCTTGTCTCTAAACCCTCCTTAGTCCTTGTATCTTTGTAGGTGGTCCTTAGATCTTCAAGATAGGGTCCTTGGTGGAACTTTTCTCAAGGGAGCAAGGATCTTGAAGTTTTCGGCCAAAGCAAGGAAGATGAAGGAAAAATGAAGAAGAAGAAGGGAAGTTGTAACTCCCTTTCCTATTTATACTATTTTGAAAAGAGGTAAATGAAGAGTCATGATGTCTCTTCTCTTGATGTCTCTTCATTTCCTACACCTTAACTAATATCCACTTCATTTCCTCATAGCACTACCTTTCTAGGTGAATTGGTTAGTGCATGCTTGGTTGTACCAGAGGTCCATGGTTCAATCCTTGGTGCATGCACTAATTTTCTATTTTTATTTTTAATTTATTTCCTATTAATTTCGAAAATTCCCTAAAATTCCCCCATAATTATGTTAATATTTTTCATTACAATCCATCTATTTTTTTACATTAAATTTCACCTAAAACTACCGATAATAATGGCACTAGAAAACCCTTATGAAGCTCCTTAGTACTTAGTTTCTCAATTTAAATGAGAGAACCTTGGGTTTCTAGGCTAAGGTTCGTACTAATATTTTTAGATCCTTCGGAAAATTATCTAGACATGCTTAATATTTTAAAGAAAATATTAAGAGAATTTTCCGGGTCGTTACAATCCCCCATACCTGTTGAAAGTTCATCCTCGAACTTAGAATAGCTCCGGGTACTTGCGTCTCATCTCGTCCTCGCGTTCCCAGGTAGCCTCCTCGAACTGTTGACTTTGCCATAGGATCTTGACTAAGGGCACCTCCTTGTTTCTTAGCTTCTTGACCTCCCGATCCAAGATCTGGATAGGTTGGCTTTCATAACTTAGGTCTTCCTGAATGCCTGGGGCTCAATCACTTGGTCCATGTTTGGAAGACACTTCTTAAGCATTGACACATGGAACACATTATGAATAGCTGACATTTCCTGAGGCAGTTCTAGTTCATATGCCACTTTGCCGACTCTTTTCAGTACCTGATACGGTCCCACATATTGCGAACTCAATTTCCCTTTCTTCCCGAACCTCGTTATCCCTTTCATCGGAGCCACCTTAAGGAATACCAGATCCCCAATATTGAATTCTAGTGGTCTACGCCTGACATCTGCATAACTTTTCTGTCGACTCTGTGCAGCTTCTATTCGTCGTCGAATGGTCTGTATAGCTTGGGTGGTGTCGTTGATGAGATCTGTCGTAAGCCCCATCGCCTTCTTCTCACCACTTTCGTACCAACAGATTGGAGACCTACATCTCCTACCATACAGAGCTTCATAAGGTGTCATGCCGATAGTAGCTTGGTAGCTATTATTGTAGGCGAATTCTGCCAAACACAAGTATCGGCACCAGCTCCCTTTGAAATCCAGAGCACAAGCCCGTAACATGTCTTCCAGCACTTGATTCACCCGTTCAGTTTGCCCGTCAGTCTGAGGATGAAAAGCTGTGCTGAACCGTAATTTGGTGCCGAGGGATTTCTGGACACATTCCCAGAAATGTGAAGTGAAACGACCATCCCTATCTGAAATGATGGTCTTGGGAATTCCATGAAGTCGGATTATCTCTTTGGTATATAGTTGAGCCAGTTGCTCAATTGAATAAGTCATCTTGATAGCTAAAAAGTGAGCAGACTTTGTCAACCTGTCCACAATTACCCATATCGCATCACATCCATTTGTAGTCTTGGGAAGTCCAGAAATGAAATCCATAGAGATATCTTCCCATTTCCATTCCGGAATCGGTAGTGGCTGCAGAACTCCTCCGGGTCGCTGGTGCTCTGCCTTCACCCGTTGGCAGGTCAGGCAAGTGCCAACATGCTGAGCCACATCTCTCTTCATACCGGACCACCAGAATTTCTCTTTTAGATCTTGATACATCTTGGTGGATCCTGGATGCATTGAATAAGGGGTTTCATGAGCTTCGACTAATATCGCCCTCCGTAGTTCCGGATCGTTGGGAATACATAGACGATCCCCAAGATAAAGTACTCCCCCGTTGGCGATACGAAAACCATCGCCCTTCCCTTCTAGGATCTCCTGTTTGATTCTCTGAAGGCTAGGATCACCATCTTGTTTGTCCAGTATGCCCCCGAACAGTGTCAGTGCTAGGGTTATGGTAGCTTTAGGATGTAATTATATATGTATATCATCATTATATAATTATTATAATTATGGGTAAACCTAATAATAGTATGTATATTAGTTCACATTATGAGCTATGAATTATATTAGTTAATGGTTATTGTATTATAAGTAAGATCATATTTATTATATCATCAAAATTTATTTTATCCCGTCTCGTAAGTCTATGTACAAAACTAATCCCCACTCAATGAGCAAGATGGGCTGCTGTTATGCCCAAAATAAAGAACATCATAGCGATGGCTACCATCTCCTCACTCATCTCCCCTCGGCCCACCTCCGGATCTTCTACCGTTTCCATCGGGTCTTCGTCTTTAATCTCGAGAACCTCCTTGACCACCTCAAAGTCTGCCTCAAACATCCCGGGGTCCTCCTCAAACATCTCGAGCATCTCTGGATCCTCCTTGAAGGGCTCGGGATCCTCCTCGAAGGGCTCGGGATCCTCCTCGAAGGGCTCGGGGTCCTCCTCCGAGTCCCCCAGATCTTCCGGGAACTCATGGCGGAGGAGCTGCTTACACAACTACGTATATGGGATACAGCATCTGTGCTGTCCCCAGATTTGATGCGCAACCTCTCTTGCCCGGTTGAGCAATGAACGAAGTAAAGCCCCGATCCTATGATCGTCCGTTACTGGAAACCCTTCCCGCTCCAGTTTCCAAAAGAGTCGATCCAAGAACCCTATGTTGCCTTGAATTCCCCAGGTCGGCCAATACTCAACTGCCTCTATCTGCTCCATCAGCTCGCGGCACCTCTCAGTGTAGTTCTCATGCAACATTTGGAATTGAAAGAAAATGACATAGTTAGTACCAACCCGACCAAGCCAGTACAAAACCATTTTTTTTCTTTTGTTTTTCAATTCGCAAATATATACAGAGAAAGACACACGCAATCGGTTTCCTCTACCTTAGTGATTAAAATATATAACCCCATTTCAAATTCTAAATTACTACTTAATATATATATATATAAAGAGAAACATCGTTCATGTTCACATATCTTACAATTACTTACCATTATCTATCATAAGACACCTTCATACTTGCATACTCTAGAATCATAACATATCATAAGAGTGCTTACTAAAATATACCGAAAGGTACTTACTTGGAAGCGGCAGGAAGGAGGCTTGATGTGTGTGTAGTGAGATGGCAATGGCTCTGATACCAACCTGTAACGCCCGCCTTTCTCCCACACCTCGTGGTGTGGCGAGATAGGCGTCGTTACGCTAAACATACATGTGCATAAAATAAAAACATCTTAATGCAGCGGAAACATATTTTTTTTTTCTAAACATGCTTCTAATCATGCAACTATACACATGGAATATTCATACATGGCATCATATCATAACTTAACCATTCCATGACTTATTCATAATCATCATAAGCAGTATGTACTTATCCATAAAGGTAGCATGATAAATCGTAAGTCATCCATTAGCCATAACCATAAAATATAGCATAACATTTAAGAAAACATTTTCACACCCAAGACATGCATTATGTGAGAATACGAGAATCTCTTGCCAAGTCACTGCTACACACACACATGCTTCTACCTCCCCTGCGGCTTCCCTTAATAGCCATGATCTGCGGTACGAGGTAAATAAACTATAAGCACATAGGCTTAGTAAAACCCTTTCCTACTCACTAAAATCATACGTCATTAAACATAAACATATCAAGTATCTGACATAGCGTAACTTCGAACATAAACATAAGCATAGTCATGGCATAAGTCATAAACATATGAACAACTAACATAGCATGATTCCTACATCACCATAGATTTACAACCTACTTAACATGGCATAAGTCTTAACACACATGAGCATAAACATACATACATGACATGAAACATACTTATACTTGGCATAATTCCGAACATACTTGAACATAAGGCATACTTATCATAACATACTTCTTAGCATACATGCATAGAAAACATACTTGTACATGACCTAAAATATAAGCATAACACAAGCATAAAATGAACTTACCTTGGCGCGATGCATAACATGGATGAATGAATGAGACAAATGCATTTACTACATAAGGATGCTTAGTTTTGAAATCATACTTTAAAATGCTTAACATAAACATAACATCACTGGGGTCCCCGGCTTGTACCACATACATACATCATAAGCGTGTATCCCTAAGTAAATATGAGGTAGCTAGCCTCAACCTACTAGGGTAAGGACAACATAGTCAGTAGTCCTAGAACCGGGGCGTTCTTAAGATGACCATCCCTGTTGCACAGCTTCGGTAGTGCCAGAACCGTGGACAGCTTCGGTAGTCCAGAACCGGGGCGTTCTTAAGGTACCCATCCCTTGGACCCTTACTTCGGTCCGGTACAAGCCCCATACATAAAAAAAATAAACATGCATGCTTCATCATTCATACTTGTCATTCATACTTATTATTCATACTTATCATTCATTTTTTTTTTCATATCATCGTTATGCCTTCATCATTCATACTTATCATTCATACTTATCATACATGCATAAGGCATAACCATTACTTTCATTCATACTTATCATTCATACTTATCATAACATACATAAGGCATAACCATTACTTTCATTCATACTTATCATACTTTATAATAAGACATACATGAATAATCATGGTTCCAATCATCATTTATCCGGGTTCATCGATCTTGCATGATTGTGATACATAATAATGCACACCTCATAAATGATACATCACATCTAGCATACATAATCCTAGCATTCATCATAAGGCATGGATGATGACTACATTTAAGCCTAACACCTACTACTAGGGTTCATAGCATTCATCCTAAACATGTATATATATATATATATATATATATATATATCATCATGATTCACAAATCCATTATAAGCATTTATCCATATTCATGCATCATCATATTTATCATAGCCTACTTCTACATCAATTTCATATGTTCATGGCACATGATCTAAATATTCAGGAAAAAAACATAACTTAACATCAAGCATACAAAGTCATTTTGTATAACACATCAACTAGGATTTTAGTCACATGGAGGCCCTTACATCATGCTTAAAAATGTACTAGCATCAAAGTAATTTATAACATACATTCTTGAGACCCGAAACCAAACCAAACCCTAAGTTTGGGGTCTTGGCCGAAACTTGAAGAAAACCAAGTTCATAGAAAATTTTCCTAGGGTAAGATTAACATCCTATACCTTGCATATCATACCATGGGAGACCAAATTAACCCTTGATTGGACTTAACACCAAGCCTTAGCCCTAGTACATGCCTTGGCTGAAACCCATAAGAGTAACAAACCCATAGCAAATTTATACAAATCACTACTTTCATCCATACTATATCATAACAAGACATCCTAAGCATGCTTGGAAAAATTAAAGATTGAACCTATGTCTAATCGTGAGAGTGGCCGAAACCCTAAGGGGTGCTTAGGGTGCCCTAAAACTTCAAACATCATGTTTTTATTCTTCACCTATCATAGGAAATTCATTTGCAAATATAAATCAAATCTTTAACATGATTTCTAGCCCAAGACAAGTCATGGCCGAAACCCTCATGCCCTATTCATGTATTTTTTTCCAACATATCATGCCAATAAAACTTAGATCATTGCATATAACCTTGAAAGCTATCATACCACTGGTGAGAGGGATTTACCTTCCTTGATCTTGCTTACAAACTTCGAACAAAAATATAACAAGGGAACCTCCTTGTCTCTAAACCCTCCTTAGTCCTTGTATCTTTGTAGGGGGTCCTTAGATCTTCAAGATAGGGTCCTTGGTGGAACTTTTCTCAAGGGAGCAAGGATCTTGAAGTTTTCGGCCAAAACAAGGAAGAAGATGGAAAAATGAAGAAGAAGAAGGGAAGTTGTAACTCCCTTTCCTATTTATACTATTTTGAAAAGAGGTAAATGAAGAGTCATGATGTCTCTTCTCTTGGTGACTCTTCATTTCCTACACCTTAACTAATATCCACTTCATTCTCTCATAGCACTCCCTTGCTAGGTGAATTGGTTAGTGCATGCTTGGTTGTACAAGAGGTCCAAGGTTCAATCCTTGGTGCATGAACTAATTTTCTATTTTTAATTTTAATTTAATTCCTATTAATTTTGAAAATTTCCTAAAATTCCCCCATAATTATGTTAAAATTTTTCATTATAATCCATCTATTTTTACATTAAATTTCACCAAAACTACCCATAATAATGACACTAGAAAGCCCCTATAAGGCTCCTTAGTACTTAGTTTCTCAATTTAAATGAGAGAACCTTGGGTTTCTAGGCTAAGGTTTGTACTAATATTTTTAGATCCTTCGGAAAATTATCTAGACATGCTTAATATTTTAAAGAAAATATTAAGAGAATTTTCCGGGTCGTTACAGTTGATGTCACCAAAGGCAGGACAGTGCCTATGGTCCGACAGGATTGTCGGCTTGGCCGGCGGGCATTTGCCAAGTCCGGCATCTTTATTCGAGCGCATGTCAAGCCTTGGTTTGGAAGGATGGGAGAGGTCTTGGTGAGCTACCTGGGGGAGGACCACATTTTCAGGCACCAGCTGTTGCAGCACCTCCTCAGGAGGCTCCTGGTGCTGATGCTGCTGATTACGACTATGAGCCTGAGCCGGATCTACGATGGCAGATTTCAGAGCTCGATCAAACCATCCAGCATGTTTTCCATGTTTCAGAGCTCCATCGAGAGGAGGTCCGCTTGGAGATTCGATCATTCAACCGCCGACTTACCTCAGTAGAGTCGACTGTCTCCGATGTTCGCACACTGTAGTAGACCTGGTACGGTGAGTGGCTCCGACATACATTTCCTAGGGATGCGCCTTCCGATAATGCTGCACCAGGATCCTTTATTGCAGATGATGACACGCTAGACGATCCGATGCAGGCTGACTCCCCTGTTGATGACTGATATATTCTGTGTCTGTTTGACATTTGACTTTATGATGACTTGCTTTGTATGACTTTCGGGCTGTATGCCTTGTGACTTGACGTTTTTGGCCTTGTGCCACACTTGCTTTGACTTCGATGCATTTGGTATGCATCTGTTTAGTTATCTGGTTTTGATGAATTTGACTATGACAAGACTCTTGCTAAATGATGCATCTAATATTTTGCATGCATGTCATATTTGCCTTATCATGCTTAAGATGTTGGCTTATATATGTTTACATGATTACTATCTATCTATATGCCTCATTCTATATTGCTATGTTCATGCTTATGATGTCATATGATACATATGCCTGTTTTGCCTTGCCCTATATTTGTCATATGTGTTTCAAAAATCAATCATATTTTTCTTATTTTGGGATACCCCTAGAGTTGAGGGGGAGTATGGTTAAACTTAACAACCCCTCTAGACCCTTTTCGGTGTTCGACAAAAGGGGAGAGTGTGGTTGGTTAAGTTTAGGATGATTATGTTATAGGGGGAGGATCCTGATTCCCCTATGATTCTGAATTTGAGAAAATTGATTGAGAATCCCTAAACATAAAATCGGGTTGTCAAACAACAAAAAGGGGTAGATTGTTGATGCAGTCTAACCCTGATTATTGTTTTGGTGTTGACATCGATTTTAGTTTAGGTTGACAATTATGATTATGGATAAGTCCTGATCGGGGATTAGGCATGGTATGGAAAATCCTAGCTTGGAGGGCTAGGTGTTGAAAAATCATAACCTGGAGGGTTAGGAGTGGAAAATTGTAACGCCCGCCCTTCTCACACTAGGGCGGGGTTACGCGAACATAATTTTCGCTTTAGCGGAAGCGTTTGAAACTTGAAACTTGAACATGGTACATGTATAATCTTGTACTTGAACATGTAAGCATGAAACCTTTTAAACATCTTAGGCATTGAGGAGAGCATGCTAAGTACCTTTACATTCTTACTTGCATAATAGAAGCATGTCACATAGCCATTTCTTAAGAGAGAGTAGTAAGTATGAGGAAGGATAACATAATACTAAAGTTCTTTAGCAAGTCTTAACTAAGTACTTAGCATATGAGCGAGAGTGAGCATGAAATATCCATATGAGTCTAAATATCAGCAAGTAGCAACTTAGTAAGTATGTTTCAACATTTAACATGCAAAACTCAGCATATGCATAAACTAAACAAAACATGAGTAGATCTTCTTCCACCATGCCACCACCACACACATCTTTGCCCCTCCTGCTGCTCCCTTTAGTTTAGCCATTCCTTACCCTTTTCTGCAGTACAAGGGAAACGTGGAAACTATAAGCATATAGCTTAGTAAGATCCCTTCCTACTCACAAAATCATACGTTCCATCAAGTAGAGAAAGCATCACGTCATAATAGTGCATAGCATTAAAACACTTAACTTAACATAGCACAAGGGAGCATATGTACTTATCATAAGAAGCATACTTGAACTTAACATAATTCACCTTTATAGCATAATAGTCATATAGTCATGACAAAAATGCGAATGCAAGATGCTCTTTTGAAAAACATGCATAGGATGAGTACATGCATATGCTTTTCTTAAAATCATACATATAGGTACTTAAACATACATCTATCATCATTTGGGGGATCCCGGCTTGTACCACTTACATACATACATAATGCGCGCATCCCTAATAGGCCGAGGTAGCTAGTCTCTAACCTACTAGGGAAACTAGGTCGTTCATAGTCCGTCGACCTAGGGGCGTCTCGGGAGCCCATCCCCTTACTAGGTCCGTTCATAGTCCGTCGACCTAGGGGCGTCTCGGGAGCCCATCCCCTTACTAGGTCCGTTCATAGTCCGTCGACCTAGGGGCTGCATCCGGAGCCCACCCGTGGACCTTGCTAGGATCCGGTACAAGCCATACAAAGTAAAATAGCATACATGGATTTTATCATATCATAAGCATAGCACATTCTTGTTTCTTACTAGGTCCGTTCATAGTCCGTCGACCTAGGGGTTGCATAGCACATTCTTATCATATCATAAGCATATCATCATAACCTATCACATCATTGTCATATCATGAGCATGGCATGCCTCTTATCTTATCATGAAGAGTGCTCTTAGTCCCGACTTACAGGGAAGCATCTCTTAGGCATTTCATCATACATAAGCCATGCATAACATAAGGGTGCTTAAAGAGCTTAAACATAGACATGTACATCATGATTCTTAGAGCATGAAAAAGCATGGGAGAAGACATGTTATCACCTATACTACTCATAGCATATCATGGGCATCCTTGGCGTGCCTAATTGGGGTTGTAGCTTCCCCCTTAGCCCAAATTCTTATTTAATCAGAAAATTCCAGCATATAAACTCTAAGTTTAGAGCATGATAAACCATGAAAAACATTACACTAACATCATACATTAAGGTAGGCATCATAGAGGAGACATTAGAAGGCATGTTGGGGTTGTTACCCCTTCTTAAGTCCTACTTATCATTCTTTACAGAAAATTCCAGCATACATACCTTAGTTTCCAAGCATGTTAAAATCATGAATAAACATCATATTAACATCATTAAGTGCATAGCATGTCATGGAGATCATTCATAAGCATAGTTGGGAAATATTACATGCAACCTCATCATACAATGTAATGTATGTTATAGGGAAGGACATTTGCATGCTTATGGGGAGTTTTGGACTTTACAAGTCCAAGAGTCTTATCTTAGCCGAAATTCACATCAACCATATCCTAGGTTTTTTTTTGACAACATAATACCATGAATAACACCATATTTACATCACATATCATCTTATATATCATAGGGAGGGTCATTATCAAGCATACTAGGAGTTTAAACCTCTCTAAGCCCTAAAAGAGGTCCTTGGCCGAAAATTCCAGCAAGCCTACTCCGGGTTTTTGGGGGCTTAAGGACAAGGAAAACATCATATTATCATCATCTATTTAGTCACACATCATGAGGAAAAACATATGCAAGTATAGGAGTAGTTTAAACCCTCGCAAGCCCTAAAAACCTTCTTGGCCGAAAACATCAAGAGCTTCATCCTATGTTTAAACCATTTTAGGCACTCGAAACTATTGTAATGCAGGTGAGGGGATTACTTACATCCTCTCGCTTGAATCTCCACCAAGAAGTCCTTGAAGAGGAGGAGAGGAGAGCCCTTCTTGCGCTTCTTTTCCTTAGCCTTGCTTTAGTAGAAGGTAGTCTCTCTATAGGGCCCTCTTGGGAGTTTTTCTTATGGAGGAAACCTAGGGTTGGAGTTTCGAAAATTTGAGAAGGGGAGGGGAGAGTTTTCGGTTTTGAAGAGGGAAGAGTGAGGAAGAAGAAGAGAGGAAGTTATTCCAACTTCCCTTCACTTATTTATACTTTTCTCATGAAGAGACATGTCTCTTCACTTCCCTAGCTTTAACAAGCATGTTTCTTATTCTCTCAACATGAAACATGGCTTGGTGTGTTGGTTATGACATGATTAGTGCAACTAGGAGGTTCAAGGTTCAATCCTTGCTTCCTCCTTTCTACCTCTTCTTTTTATCACATTTTGCACTAATCCATATCAAAGCCCATTAAGCCAAGCCCATCATGAAATTTCATAATAATGATAATGTTTCATGAATTCATAATATTTCATAATAATAATAATGTTTCATGAATTCATAATATTTCATATGGGAAAATTTTGGGGTGTTACAATCCTCCATACCTTATAAAAAGTTCGTCCCGAACTTTAAAATAATTCCGGATACTTTAATCGTATTGCCTCCTCTTGTTCCCACGTGGCTTCTTCGAATTGTTCGTTCCGCCACAGAACCTTTACTAAGGGTACTTCCTTGTTCCTTAGCTTTTTGACTTCCCGGTCTAAGATCTGTATAGGTCGGCGTTCGGAACTTAAGTTCTCTTGATCTTGTACTGGTTGGGGCTCTATCATCTGATTCACATCAGAGGTACATTTCCTGAGCATTGATACATGGAAGACATTGTGGATAGCCGACATTTCTGGCGGCAACTCCAGTTCGTAGGCCACTTTGCCTACCCGTCTCAGAATCTGATACGGTCCCACATATCTCGGACTCAGCTTCCCTTTCTTCCCGAATCTCATTACCCCTTTCATAGGGGCCACTTTCAAGAATACTGAATCCCCAACCTCAAACTCTAATGGTCTGCGTCGCTTGTCAGCGTAGCTTTTCTGCCGACTCTGAGCAGTCTCTATCCTCTGGCGGATATTCTTTATAGCCTGAGTGGTTTCGTCTATAATATCCGTCTGGAGTCCCATCTCCTTCTTTTCACCACTCTCAAGCCAGCATATAGGAGATCTGCATTTCCTTCCGTATAGTGCTTCGTACGGTGCCATCCCGATAGTAGCCTGATAACTGTTGTTATACGCAAACTCTGCCAGGCTCAGGTATCGACACCAGCTTCCCTTGAAATCCAAGGCACAAGCTCGTAACATGTCCTCTAATATCTGGTTTACTCTTTCAGTTTGCCCGTCAGTCTGGGGGTGAAAGGCAGTACTGAATTTCAGCTTCGTGCCAAGAGCCTTCTGCACGTGTCCCCAAAAATCTGAAGTAAATCGACCATCCCTATCAGAGATAATGGTCTTGGGAACCCCGTGTAGTCGGACAATTTCCTTGACGTACAGTTGAGCTAGCTGCTCTACTGAGTGGGTCATCCTGATAGCCAGAAAATGGGCAGACTTGGTGAGTCTGTCCACAATAACCCATATACCATCATATCCATTCGTCGTTCTAGGCAGCCCAGCGATGAAATCCATAGAGATGTCTTCCCATTTCCACTCGGGAATTGATAGAGGTTGCAGAACTCCCCCAGGCCTCTGGTGTTCTGCTTTGACCCTCTGGCAGGTCAAACACATACTGATATAGTGGGCTACATCTCGCTTCATACCGGACCACCAAAACTTGCTCTTCAGATCTTGATACATCTTGGTAGACCCAGGATGCATCGCATAAGGTGTTCCGTGAGCTTCCTCTAGGATTCTTGTCCGTAAGTCGGAGTCGTCGGGAACACATAATCGATCCCGGAGATATAAGACTCCGCTGTCTGAAATCCGAAATCCATCGTCCTTGCCTTCGAGAACCTCTTGCTTGATTCTCTGAAGACTCGGATCATGATTCTGCTTTTCCAGAATATCGTCGAATAATGTCGGCGCAATCATCAGGGTGGACAACTGTCCTGATATGATTTCAATCCCGTAATTCATAATTTCTTCCCCTAAGGGTTGTGACAAAGCCGACAAAGACATTAAAGCAGCACATGATTTCCTACTGAGAGCATCGGCTACCTTGTTGGCTTTTCCCGGATGGTACAGGATCTCACAATCATAATCCTTGACCAATTCGAGCCATCTGCGCTGTCTCATATTCAGATCTTTCTGGGTGAAGAAATACCGCAGACTCTGGTGGTCTGTATAAACTTTACACTGAGTTCCATATAGATAGTGCCTCCATATTTTCAGTGCAAAGACCATCGCTGCTAACTCTAAGTCATGGGTAGGGTAGTTTCTTTCATGTTCCTTCAGTTGCCTAGAGGCATAGGCAATTACCTTCCCATTTTGCATAAGTACAGCTCCGAGTCCCAGTTTGGATGCGTCGCTGTACATATCGAAACCCATATCGCTCTCTGGAAGAGTCAATATTGGAGCGCTAGTCAGCCTCCTTTTCAGTTCAGTAAAGCTCTTCTCACATTCCTCGGTCCATACATATTTCTTGTCTTTCTTTGTAAGAGCTGTCATAGGGGCTGCAATTCGAGAGAAGTTCTCTACGAATTTTCTGTAATAGCCTGCTAGCCCGAGGAAACTTCGAATTTCACTGGCATTCTTGGGTCTAGTCCAGTTACTCACCGCTTCGATTTTAATTGGGTCCACCATTACTCCTTCCTTGGAGATAACATGTCCCAAGAATGATACTTGATCGAGCCAGAACTCGCATTTGGAAAATTTAGCATACAGTTGTTCCTTCTGAAGAATCTGTAGTACTATACTCAGGTGCTCAGCATGTTCTTCGGGAGTTCTCGAATATATAAGGATATCGTCGATAAAGACGATCATAAATCTGTCGAGGAATGCCGAGAATACTCGATTCATTAAATCCATAAACATAGCTGGAGCATTGGTAACTCCAAATGGCATAACTACGAACTCATAATGTCCGTATCTGGTTCGAAAAATCATCTTCGGTATATCCTCCTTTTTCACTCTAACTTGGTGATAACCAGATCTCAGGTCAATTTTAGAGAAAACCGTGGCTCCCTTCAGTTGATCGAACAGGTCATCTATCCTGGGTTAAGGGTACCTGTTCTTGATAGTCACGTTGTTTAGCGCTCAATAGTCGATACACATTCGCATCGACCCATCCTTCTTTTTCACGAACAATACAGGAGCTCCCCAGGGAGAATGACTAGGGCGGATGAGTCCCTTGTCAAGCAGCTCTTGTAACTGTCCTTGTAATTCCTTTAATTCCGTCAGTGCCATACGGTACGACGCCTTAGAAATGAGGTTAGTACCAGGAACCAACTCAATTACAAATTCTATATCTCTTTCAGGTGCTAACCCTGGTAAGTCATCGGGGAATACCTCTGGGTAATCGCATACGACTTTGACGTCTTCTAGCTTCGGGCCCTCTGTAGGACTGGTATCAACCACATGAGCTAGAAATCAAGAGCATCCCTTTTCTAACATCTTCCTTTCTTTCAGAGCCGACAAGAATTTGCTTGTCCTCATCTTCGGCTCTCCGATGAATTCAAATAGAATTTCCGCCTCTGGTCGGAAGATAACCCTTCGTTTACGGCACTTAATAGAGGCACCATATTTGTTCAAGAAATCCATGCCCAATATCACATCATAATCTGACATATCAAGCACTATCAGATCGCAGTAGAGTTCCCTATCTGCGATTCTGATTGGTGCGGCACGTAGCATTTGGGTAGAGGGCATCACCTCACCCGAGGGTAGTGTTGTCAGAAATTTGCAGTCTAAATCTTGCAGTGACATATCCTTTCTTTTGGCATATTGCATAGAGATAAACGAATGTGTTGCCCCGGTGTCAAATAAAGCAGTAGCATACTGACTGTAAATAAATATCTGACCTGTGACAACGGTGGAGGCAGTCGCCACGTCTTCTTTCGTAAGAGAGAAAACCCTGGCGTTTGTCATGGCAGGCGGGGCCTCTAACCTCCCCTGGCATATATGAGTACCATCTATAGCTGCCTGCATCAGGTGTAGCTGGGGAGGAGCACCTTTGTACTGCACATACTGCGGCTGAGGTGCTTTGGCTGCAGTAGGGCACTCTCTGGCCATGTGTCCTTCCTTCCCGCAGGTGAAGCATCTCCTGGCGCCTAAAAGGCATGTCCCTAGGTGCATCCTCCCACAAGTGGCACATTGGGGATATTTAGGCTTCTTCCCTAAATAACCATTGGCAGATTTATTCCATGGCTTCCTCTTTCCGTTGTGGTTCTTTTTCCATGGGGGTTGCTATTCGGAGGTTTCTGACCTCCCGACTGACTCTGACTCTTGCTAGCGGTC
>JAGFNQ010008614.1:122258-151231 GCA_024364735.1 Boesenbergia rotunda | reverse complement strand
TGTTAGGCAAAGGGGGAGAAGTGTTGGGTTTAATTTGGGAAACCAAACACGCCTTTGTAAGAAACCCTATGTTTAGTGGGAGCTTAGAAAAAGGGGAGCATGGTTGCTCCATTCTTGGCGTAAGGGGAACCTTGGAGAGGTTCTTATAAAGCCTTTATAAGTCCAATGTAGGGGGTGTAACGCCCGCCCTTCTCACACTAGGGCGGGGTTACGCGAACATAATTTTCGTTTTAGCGGAAGCGTTTGAAACTTGAAACTTGAACATGATACATGTATAATCTTGTACTTGAACATGTAAGCATGAAACCTTTTAAACATCTTAGACATTGAGGAGAGCATGCTATGTACCTTTACATTCTTACTTGCATAATAAAAGCATGCCACATAGCCATTTCTTAAGACAGAGTAGTAAGTATGAGGAAGGATAACATAATACTAAAGTTCTTTAACAAGTCTTAACTAAGTACTTAGCATATGAGCGAGAGTGAGCATGAAATATCCATATGAGTCTAAATATCAGCAAGTAGCAACTTAGTAAGTATGTTTCAACATTTAACATGCAAAACTCAGCATATGCATAAACTAAACAAAACATGAGTAGATCTTCTTCCACCATGCCACCACCACACACATCTTTGCCCCTCCTGCTGCTCCCTTTAGTTTAGCCATTCCTTACCCTTTTCTGCAGTACAAGGGAAACATGGAAACTATAAGCATATAGCTTAGTAAGATCCCTTCCTACTCACAAAATCATACGTTCCATCAAGTAGAGAAAGCATCACGTCATAATAGTGCATAGCATCAAAACACTTAACTTAACATAGCATAAGGGAGCATATGTACTTATCATAAGAAGCATACTTGAACTTAACATAATTCACCTTTATAGCATAATAGTCATATAGTCATTACAAAAATGCGAATGCAAGATGCTCTTTTGAAACCATGCATTGGATGAGTACATGCATATGCTTTTCTTAAAATCATACATATAGGTACTTAAACATACATCCATTATCATTTGGGGGATCTCGGCTTGTACCACTTACATACATACATAATGCGCGCATCCCTAATAGGCCGAGGTAGCTAGTCTCTAACCTACTAGGGAAACTAGGTCCGTTCATAGTCCGTCGGCCTAGGGGCGTCTCGGGAGCCCATCCCCTTACTAGGTCCGTTCATAGTCCGTCGACCTAGGAGCGTCTCGGGAGCCCATCCCCTTACTAGGTCCGTTCATAGTCCATCGACCTAGGGGCGTCTCAGGAGCCCATCCCCTTACTAGGTCCGTTCATAGTCCGTCGACCTAGGGGCTGCATCCGGAGCCCACCCGTGGACCTTGCTAGGATCCGGTACAAGCCATACAAAGTAAAATAGCATACATGGATTTTATCATATCATAAGCATAGCACATTCTTGTTTCTTACTAGGTCCGTTCATAGTCCGTCGACCTAGGGGTTGCATAGCACATTCTTATCATATCATAAGCATATCATCATAACCTATCACATCATTGTCATATCATGAGCATGGCATGCCTCTTATCTTATCATGAAGAGTGCTCTTAGTCCCGACTTACAGGGAAGCATCTCTTAGGCATTTCATCATACATAAGCCATGCATAACATAAGGGTGCTTAAAGAGCTTAAACATAGACATGTACATCATGATTCTTAGAGCATGAAAAAGCATGGGAGAAGACATGTTATCACCTATACTACTCATAGCATATCATGGGCATCCTTGGCGTGCCTAATTGGGGTTGTAGCTTCCCCCTTAGCCCAAATTCTTATTTAATCAGAAAATTTCAACATATAAACTCTAAGTTTAGAGCATGATAAACCATGAAAAATATTACACTAACATCATACATTAAGGTAGGCATCATAGAGGAGATATTTGAAGGCATGTTGGGGTTCTTACCCCTTCTTAAGTCCTACTTATCATTCTTTACAGAAAATTCCAGCATACATACCTTAGTTTCCAAGCATGTTAAAATCATGAATAAACATCATATTAACATCATTAAGTGCATAGCATGTCATGGAGATCATTCATAAGCATAGTTGGGAAATATTACATGCAACCTCATCATACAATGTAATGTATGTTATAGGGAAGGACATTTGCATGCTTATGGGGAGTTTTGGACTTTACAAGTCCAAGAGTCTTATCTTAGCCAAAATTCACATCAACCATATCCTAGGTTTTTTTGACAATATAATACCATGAATAACACCATATTTACATCACATATCATCTTATATATCATAGGGAGGGTCATCATCAAGCATACTAGGAGTTTAAACCTCTCTAAGCCCTAAAAGAGGTCCTTGGCCGAAAATTCCAGCAAGCCTACTCAGGGTTTTTGGGCCTTAAGGACAAGGAAAACATCATATTATCATCATCTATTTAGTCACACATCATGAGGAAAAACATATGCAAGTATAGGAGTAGTTTAAACCCTCGCAAGCCCTAAAAACCTTCTTGGCCGAAAACATCAAGAGCTTCATTCTATGTTTAAACCATTTTAGGCACTCGAAACTATTGTAATGCAGGTGAGGGGATTACTTACATCCTCTCGCTTGAATCTCCACCAAGAAGTCCTTGAAGAGGAGGAGAGGAGAGCCCTTCTTGCGCTTCTTTTCCTTAGCCTTGCTTTAGTAGAAGGTAGTCTCTCTATAGGGCCCTCTTGGGAGTTTTTCTTATGGAAGAAACCTAGGGTTGGAGTTTCGAAAATTTGAGAAGGGGAGGGGAGAGTTTTCGGTTTTGAAGAGGGAAGAGTGAGGAAGAAGAAAAGAGGAAGTTATTCCAACTTCCCTTCACTTATTTATACTTTTCTCATGAAGAGACATGTCTTTTCACTTCCCTAGCTTTAACAAGCATGTTTCTTATTCTCTTAACATGAAACATGGCTTGGTGTGTTGGTTATGACATGATTAGTGCAACTAGGAGGTTTAAGGTTCAATCCTTGCTTCCTCCTTTCTACCTCTTTTTTTTATCACATTTTGCACTAATCCATATCAAAGCCCATTAAGCCAAGCCTATCATGAAATTTCATAATAATGATAATGTTTCATGAATTTATAATATTTCATAATAATGATAATGTTTCATGAATTCATAATAATAATAATGTTTCATGAATTCATAATATTTCATATGGGAAAATTTTGGGGTGTTACAGGGGGAGTCTTGGGATAGGTTTTAAAAAGCCCGTTTTGGTAAAAATCCTAAGTCTTGGGAAGATTATGTGTGGGATGTCTTGGGATATGATCCATATTTGCATTGCATATGCATTGACAGTGTAAGTCCAAGATGAAGTCTTGGCAACATAAGTCCAAATGATTGTTTAGCATTGTTATTGCTATCTATTGCTATTTGTTTTCCCTAATTTAAACATATTGTCAAACATTAAAAAGGGGGAGATTGTTGAGGCAATCTATGGTCCGGAGTGACCATGTGTTTTGATGTTTGGGCAAAGGGTTTAATTTAGGTTTACCCTTGTGATTTAATATGTGTATTTGAGTGTGCAAGATTGCAGGTTTACACATATTGAATTAGCTGGACGGCTTCGATACGGTGAAGGGTGGCATGGAGACAAGCTGGAGGCTTGGGTGCACCTGAGGGACCATGGATAGTAGGGATGATGAGTCGAGGGGCACGGAATTTGAGACATGCGTGAAGGATAGCATGGAGGCAAGATGGAGGCTTGTGTGCATTCGAGGGATGGGAGCCGAAAACGAAGAGGGCATGAAGGAAATAGTCAAGCATGCTAGTGAAGAGTCAGCTGAGTCATGAAGGGACAAGAGCCGAGGGAAGAGGACTCCAAGGGCAAATCGGGAAGTGGACTTCAAAGGGCACACGTGAAGTGTGGCATGGAGGCAAGCCGAGGGTTTGCGCGCGCATCCGAGGGACAATAGCCGGTGGAAGAGGACTTCAAGGGGCAAGCCAAGGGAGTGGACATGAAGGCACACGTGGAGGAGGGTCGTTGGAGTGAGGAAGAGTGTTTGTATAAGCTGGGCAGTCGACTGGTAATATAACAGTCGACTGCCAGCACTAACAGAAACTTACAGAATGGTTCTGACCCTTGACCAGTTGACTGCCCTGGGAGCAGTCGATTGGTAGCGGCTAGTTGAGTAGGCTAAAAATTCAAACGTTGAGCTGCAATGGTCAATTTTCAGTGGGACCAGTCAACTGCCTTGGGAGCAGTCGACTGGTAGGTTGTTTTCCAGTCTTGAGCTTTATTTAAAGAGGCTCAGGTTTGGCTGGAAACCTCTTACGAAACAAGCATGGTTAGGGCTTGTTAGTAGTCTATAAAGCTCAGAAGTGTGTTTAAGGTTGTAGCGAGGTTTCTCCACCCATAAGGAGCTACGCAAGCTAGCCGGAGGGCATCCGGGGAGTGATCCGCAGAAGGATCAAGGGATCGCCCACCTTACGGACTACCGTGGAGTAGGAGCATCATCTCCGAACCACGTAAATTTAGTGGTGTTAGCATTTGTTTGTTTTAGTTTAGTTTTTATTTTGTATATTCCACTTGCGCGCTAATCTTGTATGAAGAAAATCGAGAAATTGATATTCACCCCCCTCTAGCAAGCCGTGAACAATCTAACACTTTATGCATCCCTAAGGTCCCTGTAATCCTGCTACTTTCTTTACTCCAGCATGTTTCTTCTTCTTCTTTCCTTTCGGTTTAGAAGTAGAAACCTCTTGAGCAATGAAAGTCTGTAAAAGAAAAACCGCCTCAGCCGCCTCAAGTTCTGTCAGAAGTTCTGTCCACGAATATGAACGCTTGTCCATATTATAGCTTAGGCAAAACTTCTCAAAACTCTGTGGTAGAGATTGGAGGATGAGATCGACCTGGGGTTCCCCATCAATTTGTTCTCTAAGGATTTCCATATCTTTTAGCCATGCCATCATTTTGAGGACATGTTCCCTTACGGGCATACCCTCAACTAGGATGGTTGTTTCAAGTTCTTCATTACCTCCTGCCTAGCGGTCCGATTACTTTGCCTGAAGAGTTCATCGAGTTTGGATGTTTTATCACTGGTAATGGAAGAAGCCTGATTTTGATAACACTCAATCGTCTCGTCTGCTTCAAACCATTTCCTAAAATATTCAAACTCCTCTTCAGTATTAATCTCGCTAGGCTTTTCGGTATAGAACTCAACAAGATCACATTTAGGTTCCTTGCCAGTAGAGACAAAGTCAATATTCAATTCACAATCCATATTGTTACTAGGGGCATTAATTTGGTTTTCTCTTTCCATTAGAACAAGTGGGTCTAGATCCATTTTAAAATCCCTGAGAATCACAAAAATCACACACTTTAGTTTTTGAAAATAAACTGACTCCTCAAAACAATAAATTTCAAAAACAACCAACACCTCAAAATATCGAGAATTTTGCATGCCACGTTAATGTGGAAGTATACGAATTCTACATTTGTGAGAGGAGATTTTACCCATTAATTTTACTATCTTGTCAACCTAACTTTCTGATAAGTAAAATTAATAGTTGGTCCTCTTTGACCCTACAAATAATAACAGTGACTCCGTTGGGGAGGATACTAATATTTGTATCTAAGTGTTTACCATTACACAACACTAAGAAAATTATTTTCGATTATGTGTCTTCCGTTGGGGAAGTACACACGCTCTTTAATAATTTTCTATAATCTGTTCTAACCCAGTGATCCGCAGAAGAAGTCTATCTGTTGTGGAGGAAGGCACTCAGAGCCGATGCGCGGGCTTGTTCGCATCACTTGTTAGATTGTAATGGAGGCCACGGGACCCTTAGGGTCCCTCTCCCACTTAGTTATTTACGTTGAGGTTTTTCACATGCACACACACATGACAAGCATATAAATCAATATAATAGACAATGAAAAAATCCTAGATTTTTCCAACTATTATGGCCTTGGTCTCCAATGCGCTTCCAGTCGTGTCGCCACCTCATCCACTCCCCCCTTTCCATGGGCAAGCCACCATGAAGGAGTCCTCGAGCCGAGATGACTAACCTACTTATTTACATCCATTGATCCTATACTCCACAAAGGAGTGTACTTGTGGTCTAAAGCAAAAGTAAATACAAGCTTGGCTAAACAAGTGTCATATTTAATTACAAAAATTAAATAACTTATTTAGCCTCGTCAACCCCGAGGATTCAATTAATTTACAACACACGCAATCAACCACATACATAACATATTAATGTCATAATAGTTGGAATCTAGTGCCTGCAACAAAAAGTTAGCTTACGCACATCCAAAAATTATCGAGCAAAAATAATGTACATGATAATGTGTAGAAAAATAACCGAATCATAAACACACAAAACCGAAAACCTCGCTCTGATACCAATTGTTGGGTTTAAACCCTTGTGTGGCTTGAGGGTTTCCTTAGCAACCACGGGGTCGAACATGAGAGACCTCTCTATGTCTATGGATTAAAAATTTAATTCGAATAGAGACCCGTCTCCCAAACGACCGTCTCGTCATCGTGTTAATTAATTCAAGTTACAACCTATCCAAAACCAAGGTTAAGGCCTTGTATCTTTCCGGATTAATTAACCATGGAATAAATGATGAATGGATCGTCAGTTTTCGTGTTTATAATCGGGGTCCATGACATAATTAATTATGACATTAATTAACAAATAATTTGTAGGACCGGTGCCGTCGATAGAGGGGGGGTGAATATCGATCGTTCAAAATCATTCGGAAACTTCATACAACTTTCGTTTGTTCTAGACTTAAAATATTAGTAGCGCAGCGAAAAATAAATAGAACGAAGAAAAAACAAAACAAAGGACACGCGGGATTTTTACTTGGTTCCCGACCCCCCAGGGGCAGTACATCCAAGGCCTATGCACGGGAACGCCCGTCCACTATTGGTCTCCTTCCCGAACTTTTCGGAGGCGAAGAAAGCCGACTTACAGTGCAAGATTTACAAGCAATAATATAGAAAATAAAGTGCAGAATAAGTAAAAGTGAATCGAACAAAAATCTGAAACTCGGCCGATCTGGACCTCCGAAGTGCCGCGCACTTCCTCCTGGAGCCTCCCGGTCGTAGAGCCTCGTTTCTAGCGCGTTGCAGTCGGTCAGAATGCTTGGAATGGTTCTTCGAAGTCGTGTATGAAGCAGAGGGGTCGAATCCCCTTATATAGGCCTCCTGGGGGCGCCCTGGACGCTGGGGGCGCCCCGGATGACTCGGTCAAACTTTATCCCTGCGTCTACCTCGCCGCAACTGATAACAGCTTTGACCAGGGTGCCCCGGATCTTCCGGGCGCCCATCTTGAACCCAGTCAGCACTCATCCACTGCTTCGTACTCGCAGCAATGAAACCATGTTGACCAGGGTGCCTTGGTGCATGAGGGCGCCCTGGTGCATGAGGGCGCCCTGGTGCATGTGTTAGTGATATGAGAGAAGTGTCCTAAGGCAATCGCCTTATGATTGTAAACATTTATTTCAATAAATGATAATTCACTATTTGAGTATACATGTTTGTGTATTTGATTGGGATCTTAAACTCATCTACTGAATGTCCGCCATACAATTCACAGCATAAGAGAATTTGTGATGGGATCACAACTAGTGATTATCTCTAAATGTGCAAATGTGAAGTGTTGGAAATATCCCTAGTCGATGAATTGATAAATACGGACATTATCAGTTCTGTTGAGACTAGCATGGGTTATTCTCTATTCAGCTGATTCTCACTGGCTGGTGACATTGGGATGTCCGGAGATAAACATGGATGCTAGTTAAGGGAACTAGTTCATTGGAGTGACTAGCTGTAAGACTTCATATGGGAATCTACATGTAGATATGTCAATGAAGATCTTACTGCGGCTTAAGTGCGATGTTCCTTTGACTTGCGGTGTTCAAGTCATCTTGGTCATAGAGACTTATACTTTGACATCTTAAGCAAGCATCTCTAAGGAGGTGTGGACCCAGGATGATCGGGTATAAGCCGAAGTGCCCGAAGATGTTTGAACAGCCTACAAAGAATTCACCACTCCTTGCGAGGAGATGTATACCCAGGCCTATCGTCGGATTGTTACTCAAAACCTCTGGCCAGAGCATATCATGTTTAGAGTGAGAGTCTCTAAAATACATGAGAGTAATTAGAAATCCAAAGGACGAGTAAGACATTACTTGGGCTAGGTGTGACGTAGTCAGCCTAGTGGGGACTGACACCATTGACCGTGTCCTGAACCAAGTGGGTATAAGGTGGTGAAGGGAATGGGGCACGATTCTTTAGAGCTGCTGAAGGGTTTCAGAATAATTTCTTCTGAGGTCAAACCGTTGATCTTTCGATTAATTGGGGATCATGATGTACTACTAGGTGTCACTCATGATCTTTCTATAATTAGTTAATTATAGACGACCAACATAAATCGAAAGCCTATTTAGTCACACGCACTACGAGTAATCCGAGAGATTTAAAACGAGTTGAAAATTAGATTTTCTGATCAAGAGAAATAAGTCGAATCTGAGTTAGTCAGAGGCGCAATGGAAGCTAAAAATGGCTAAGTCTTTTGAAGGCTTTTTGGCAAATTAAATGAGTTTAATTCGCGGCGGTTCGGGTTGGTTTTGGCCGGCCAAAGAGGGTGCCAAAACCCCTTTGGTGGCCGGCCACAATAAGAGGAGAAAAACCAATTAATTTTGGTTTAATTAATAAGATAAATCCAGCGCGATTTATTTTATAAATTATGGATAAATAAATTTGTATAAAGAAATTTATATAAATAAATTTATAGAAATTTATTCTTTTATGGAAGATTAAAATAATCCATGAATTGGGTTTATTTTAATTTTATAAAATCAATTATGAATTGATTTTTCCATAATAAGAAAGTTTATAAATTTCTTATAAAAATTTATTCTATAATTTAAAGAGAAGAAGAATTTGTTTTATTATAAATTAGTTATAATAAAACTTGGTTTAAAGGGAATAATTCATAAGAGAATTTATAGGATAAATTTCTTATGATAATTAATTAGTTTTATTATAAAGTTAGTTATAATAAAATTCATAAGAGAATTTATAGGATAAATTTTTTATGATAACTAATTTGTTTTATTATAAATTAGTTATAATAAAACTTGGCTTAAACGGAATAATTAATAAGAAAATTTATAAGATAAATTTCTTATAACTAATTCCGTTAATTCCGTTAATTCGGTTTAGAGGGAGACTTAGCAAAGGAGTTGCTACTATATAAAGGAACCAAAGGCTAGCCCTTATTCCTAATCAAGAGATTAATTATTCTCTCCCTCTCTCTCTTCTCTTCTCTCCTCCTTCTCTTCTTCTTTCCTTAGGGCCGGCGCACCCTAGCTCTCTAGGGCTGGCGCACCCTAGTTCCTCTAGGGCTGGCGCCCAATCACAACACCAAGGAGGTGTTGCCGTGAGCCACTAGAAGAAGAAGAACCCGAACAAGAAGAAGAAGAAGCGGATAGCGACTCCTCTCCTCTCGAAATTCGATTCCGTTACTTCTTGTTGGTTAGTTTCTAACTCTTCTCTTGATCTTTCAAGTTGTGCCTATAGAGAATCTAGTAGTTCTCGTCGGCACAAAACTCGTGACTTGGTGAAGTCATCCCAAAGAGAACTCGGCGTGGACGCGAATAGAGGCGGAGCTTCCAAGGGACGCTACAGTTGGATCTCGTCCCTTCCTTCGAGATACGCGAGGTATAAAAGTAAATTAGTTTACTTTTTGCAAAACTTTATTGTATGATTATGTCAACACACCATAGGGTTGCATGCTAGATACGTAGTTAAAATAATTTTGGAAATTATTTTATGCAAATTCTTCCGCTGCACGTAAAAATTTTGAATTTTACGAACTCGTATCCTTGTCGACATGCACCCGGTCCCAACAGCATGAGGGTGCCCTGCTTAGGGCCTCCAACAAGCTTGCTTTATCTTCGGTTCTTGGTACCTGCAATATCCACAAACACAAAGCATAGATACATATAATATTGGTCTTAAGGACTTGGTTCGGACTTCGGATTTGCACGAAATCCTAGGTCGAACCGGCATAAGTTCCCATCCCTGAGAACTTGCCCTTCACCTACTCCTTTCAGGAGACGGTTGCCACCTAGCCCTTCGGGTGGACTTTTGCTTAGCCTCCGATTACTCCGGATCTCGAGACGCCCGAACCCCGACCCGTCTCTACTCCTATCCTTAGTCATTGCTCAGCTAAGTTGCTCAGTCCCTTGGACCATGACTTCATTACCTAGCAATCCTTCGCTAGGTGCCTAGCAGTCCTTCGCCAGGTCTTCATTCCCTAGCAGTCCTACGCTAGGTGCCTAGCAGTCCTTCACCAGGTCTTCATTCCCTAGCAGTCCTTCACTAGGTGCCTAGCAGCCCTTCGCTAGGTCTTCTATGCCTAGTGGTCCTTCACTAGGTGCTTAGCAGCCCTTCGCTAGGTCTTCTATGCCTAGTAGTCCTTCACTAGGTGCCTAGCAGCCCTTCGCTAGGTCTTAGGGTTAAGATACCTAGCAGCCCTTCGCTAGGTGCCTAACAGCCCTTCGCTAGGTGCCTAACAGCCCTTCGTTAGGTCTTAGAGTTTCAATACCTAGCAGTCCTTCGCTAGGTGCCTAGCAGCCCTTCGCTAGGTCTTTAGGGTTCCGATGCCTAGATTAACTAGGACTTTTCTTCAATTAAGGTTACTTCACTTTTGCTCCCCTTTGTCTATTCATTGTATCACTGACTTAAGTGTATTGTCAACCATTAAAACACTTAAAGAGGAATATCATTGATGCAACTTGCACCAACAATCTCCCCCTTTTTGATGTTTGACAATAACTTAAGTTAGATTGGTTTAAGGGGCTAACTTACTGTCCTTGGGGTAAAAATGAAAAAAAATATAGGTTTTGAAACTATCTTTGGGAAAAAATTTTCTAACTTAAGCACACATCTCTCCCCCTTTGTCATACATCAAAAAAATAAAATACTTGCACCAACATTAAAAACCTTTGGTTCTTTTTGAAAATACTTAGTGCAAAATTTTTGAAAGCATTGTATTTTGAATAATATATTGCAAAAATTATGTAATTTTTGAAAAATATAAGTACCTTTGAAAATATATTGAATTTTTGAATAATTAAGTACTTTTGGAAAATGTATAACTTTTGAAAGAATGTTATTTTGAAAAATATAAATGTTATGCCTATTTTGCAAGTACTAACTGTATTTCGAAAATAAGTGTTTTATGAAACATAATATTTTTCAAGGTCAAGTAAATATTAATAGAATTTTGAAAAAAATGATAGTACTTTTGAAAGAATATTTGGCTTTGAAAGACATAAGTACTTTTGAAAACATAATATTTGACTTTACTTGGTTAATTTTCCAGTCTGACACTATCCTGGGAACCCTTGTTGACTACAAGGATATTTTCCTAAGTGTCCTGGAAGTTTTCCAACCCAAGTAAATATTAAAAAAAATTTCATAAGTCACAGAATAATAGGATGTAGGTTAATTTTGAAAAATGTAAAGATTTTAAAGTGATAATACTTGATTTGGTTTATCTTTCAGTCTGACACAATCATAGGAAACCTTGTTGACTACAAGGACATTTTCCTAAGTGTCCTGGAAGATTTTACAAACTCAAGATATTATTTCAAATTGATAAAAAAAATCAGATGAATTTTTGAAAATAATAGTAATTTTTGAAAATTGATACTATTTTGAAAGAATACTTATGTTTTCAACAGGATTTGAAAATACCGCTTATGAAAACATTTGAAATATTTAATAATTCTTTTAATTTGATCTCCCCCTAAACTTGACCTTGTCCTGGGAAGCTTGTTGACCACAAGTACTCTTCCTCTAAGTCTTAAGGGTTGATTCAAATTAAGGAAATTATTTAATAATTTCAAAACAATTAATTAAATAAAATTGTTTCAGAAGTTTGATTTATACTCCCCCTAAAGTTGACACATCTTAGGAGTCCTTGTAGATTATGAAGTGGACCTTCCTCTGTGTCTTTAGGGTTTATCAAAATCAAACAAGACAGATAAATTTTACAACATAAACCTTTTTCGAAAAACACAAGTGATAACGTTTTAAAGCTCAGTTTTCGAAAGGTATTTTCAAATAATAATAATTTTTACAGTGTAGTTTTCGAAAGCCAAAAAAAATCACTCCCCCTGTATCTGATCCCGTTTGACTCTATCTAAGTGCCTTAAGGAACTTTAGTGTTGTCCTAAGAGGGTTGTGTCTAATTGCGTGAGTCAAACAATTTTTGAAAAGATATAATTTTTTAAAACATATAATATGTATATTCAATCAGACAAGCATGAATTCCATAAAAACATTATTATGTTAAAGCACTATTTTGAAAATATATTTTTAGAAAAATATTCTAATGATTTTGAAAAATATTTTTGAAAAATATTTTTCAATTTATTAGTCCTTAACATCTCACCCATTTTAGATGTATCAATACAACAAGCATGATTGCCTTATAAGTGTATTGTGAGATGCTTGAATCATTTTTCTTTAATTTGTTTTTAATTCTATGATTTAATTGAAGCTTATGTTAGATTTGAATTTGACAAGAAGTAACTTGAATTTGAATTTCAAAAATTGGCTTCCAGGTCTTGGCGAGGCACTAGGCCTTCTTTGGCCGTAGCCTTATTGGATCATCAACCCTTTCCTTGACAAAGCCTTTTAATGAAATTTCATTTTCAAGATTACTTTTTGAAAAATTCTGGTCTAACTAGTTTGGATCTTGGATCGGTAGCTTCGGCTAGTTTCACGAGTCTAAAGAGACCAAGTATACTTGATCTTATTAGAATTGGCTTCCCTAACGTACTATCATCTCACCGCCACCCAATACTAGGTTGATCAAGTTTCAATTATTCTTTTTCCTATAGCCGTTCTAATATATGTATAAAATTTAAATATGAATGACATGTCATATATTTTAAAAGAATAGCAGATGCATGTCATGGCAGTTGTGCATGAGTCAAACAAGTCAAATAATTTTATTTAAGTTTCTAAAATGTATCAAATTCCCGATTTGATACATGTCGAGTGAACTAGCGAATATGTCAACCCACTTTGACATATTTAATGTTATTAATTTTAATTGTTATAGCTTGGGTAAAATTTCATTTTAGTTTGAGTTTAAGTTAATCAAGACTTGATTAGATTAGAAAATTAATTAATCAATTGAGAATAAATGAATTTAAGTTTCAATTAATTTGGATTAAATTTAATTTGAATATAATTTAATTTAAGTTTAAATTCGAATTTAATTTAAATTTGAATTTTGAATTTAATTTAAATTTAATTTGTATTTAATTATGACTTAATTTGAATTTAATTAAGATTTAATTTGAATGTAATTTAAATTTGAATTTTGAATTTTATTTAAATTCGAATTTTGAATTTAATTTAAATTTGAATTTTGAATTTGATTTAAATTTGAATTTTGAATTTAATTTAAATTTGAATTTTGAATTTAATTTAAATTTGAAATCAGAATTTTGAATTAAATTTGAATTTGTATTTAATTTGAATTAATTTGAATTTAATTTGGATTTAATTTAATTAATTTGAATTTAATTTGGATTTAATTTTAATTAATTTGAATTTAATTTTCATTTAATTTTAATTAATTTGAATTTAATTTGGATTTAATTTTAATTAATTTGAATTTAATTTGGATTTAATTTGAATTAATTTTGAATTTGGATTTAATTTTAATTAATTTGAATTTAATTTGGATTTAATTTGAATTAATTTTGAATTAATTTGGATTTAATTTTAATTAATTTGATTTAATTTGGATTTAATTTGAATTAATTTTGAATTAATTTGAATTTAATTTTCATTTAATTTTAATTAATTTGAATTTAATTTGGATTTAATTTGAATTAATTTTGAATTAATTAGAATTTAATTTTGATTTAATTTTTATTAATTTGATTTTAATTTAATTTAATTTGAATTTAATTTAATTTAAATTTAATTTAATTTAATTTGAATTTAATTTAATTTGAATTTAATTTAATTTAATTTGAATTTGATTTAATTTAATTTAATTTGAATTTAATTTAATTTAATTTGAATTTAATTTGAATTTAATTTAATTTAATTTGAATTTAATTTAATTTGAATTTAATTTAATTTAAATTTAATTTAATTTAATTTAAATAGGATTTAATTTGAATTAAATTAATATTTAATTTGAATAATTTGAATTTAATTACGGTTTAATTTGAAATTAATATTTAAGTAAATTTAATTAAGGTTATACTAATTAATTAATAATTGTGGGTTTAAATTCATCATTTTCATTATTTCGAAAATTTCTTCTTAATCTTTATCTTTCTTTTAAAGTTTTTCTAATAATTTTGATTTATTTGAATTTTTTTTTATTGATTATGGCCTTTATCTTAGATAGTTTTATATCCTCCTCAAGATTAGGTCTTTCAATATCCTTACAGTAGGTGGAGTAATTTGGGCCACTGATTAAGGTTTTGTAATAATTTTCAATATTATCTTTAATTAAATTATTATCTAGGAGAAAATTATCCTCAGATATTTTTTCAACATTAATCTCTGGATTATCTTTAAGATTTTCATAATTAATTTCTGAATTATCCTTAAGATATTCAAATTTGAATTCGGATTTATCCTTAGGATTTTCAAATTTGAATTCAGAATTATCCTTAGGATTTTCAAATTTGAATTCCGAATTATCCTTAGGATTAATTTTGTCTAAATTAAAATTATTAGAACTAATTTTATCAGAGAAATTATCAGAATTAACTTTATCAGTTAAATTATCAGAATTAATTTTATCAGATAAATTATCATGATTAATTTTATCAGATAAATTATCAGAATTAATTTTATCAGATAAATTATCAGAATTAATTTTATCAATTACATTATCAGAATTAATTTTATCAGTTAAATTATCAGGATTAATTTTATCAGATAAATTATCAGAATTAATTTTATCAGATAAATTATCAGAATTAATTTTATCAGATAAATTATCAAAATTAATTTTATCAATTAAATTATCATAATTAATTTTATCAGATAAATTATCAGGATTAATTTTATCTGATAAATTATCTGAATTAATTTTATCAATTTCTGAGTTGATATTCTGAATTAAACAATTAATTTCTAATATTTTGGTCATATTCACGTTTTGTAAATTAGCATGCAAAAAGTTAATTTTACTATGCAGTAAATCTACTTTGTTAAAAAAATAAACTACTTTATCACATGGCAGTGCAGGAACTTGTAAAAATTTTGGAATATAAATCTTGTGTACCTTCGCCGGACACTTATTTTTGTAATGTCTGTATTTCATGCATTTGAAGCATTGAACGTGACTTTTGTCCTTCCGGTTTCCTGGCACTGGTGCCTCCTTCGCCACCGGTGATGTAGACCGAATCTTACGAGTAGGGCACTGATTTTTGTAGTGCCCTCTCTCCCTGCACGTGAAACAAATAATATGCAACTTAAAATTTGACATAAAAAAATTGTACCTGATTCACCCCTGGGCTCCCCCTCAACTCCTGGCGTCTTTGCTCCGTCGGCGGTTAGTCCGGTGAAGAGCGGCTCGGCTCTGATACCAATTGTAGGACCGGTGCCGTCGATAGAGGGGGGGTGAATATCGATCGTTCAAAATCTTTCGGAAACTTCGTACAACTTTCGTTTGTTCTAGACTTAAAATATTAGTAGCGCAGCGGAAAATAAATAGAACGAAGAAAAAACAAAACAAAGGACACGCGGGATTTTTATTTGGTTCCCGACCCCCCAGGGTCAGTACATCCAAGGCCTATGCACGGGAACGCCCGTCCACTATTGGTCTCCTTCCCGGACTTTCCGGAGGCGGAGAAACCCGACTTACAGTGCAAGATTTACAAGCAATAATATAGAAAATAAAGTGCAGAATAAGTAAAAGCGAACCGAACAAAAATCTAAAACTCGGCCGATCTGGACCTCCGAAGTGCCGCGCACTTCCTCCTGGAGCCTCCCGGTCGTAGAGCCTCGTTTCTAGCGCGTTGCAGTCGGTTAGAATGCTTGGAATGGTTCTTCGAAGTCGTGTCTGAAGCAGAGGGGTCGAAGCCCCTTATATAGGCCTCCTAGGGGCGCCCTGGACGCTGGGGGCACCCCGGATGACTCGGTCAAACTTTATCCCTGCGTCTTCCTCGCCGCAGCCGATAACAGCTTTCACCAGGGCGCCCCGGATCTTCCGGGCGCCCATCTTGAACCCAGTCAGCGCTCATCCACTGCTTCGTACTCGCAGCAACGAAACCATGTTGACCAGGGCGCCCTGGTGCATGAGGGCGCCCTGCTTAGGGCCTCCAACAAGCTTGCTTTGTCTTCGGTTCTTGGTACCTGCAATATCCACAAACACAAAGCAAAGATACATATAATATTGGTCTTAAGGACTTGGTTCGGACTTTGGATTTGCACGAAACCCTAGGTCGAACCGGCACAAGTTCCCATCCCCGAGAACTTGCCCTTCACCTACTCCTTTCAGGAGACGGTTGCCACCCAGCCCTTCGGGTGGACTTTTGCTTAGCCTCCGATTACTCCGGATCTCGAGACGCCCGAACCCCGACCCGTCTCTACTCCTGTCCTTAGTCATCGCTCAGCTAATTTGCTCAGTCCCTTGGACCAAGACTTCATTACCTAGCAATCCTTCGCTAGGTGCCTAGCAGTCCTTCGCCAGGTCTTCATTCCCTAGCAGTCCTTCGCTAGGTGCCTAGCAGTCCTTCGCCAGGTCTTCATTCCCTAGCAGTCCTTCGCTAGGTGCCTAGCAGCCCTTCGCTAGGTCTTCTATGCCTAGTGGTCCTTCACTAGGTGCTTAGCAGCCCTTTGCTAGGTCTTCTATGCCTAGTAGTCCTTCACTAGGTGCCTAGCAGCCCTTCGCTAGGTCATAGGGTTAAGATACCTAGCAGCCCTTCGCTAGGTGCCTAACAGCCCTTCGTTAGGTCTTAGAGTTTCAATACCTAGCAGCCCTTCGCTAGGTGCCTAGCAGCCCTTCGCTAGGTCTTTAGGGTTCCGATGCCTAGATTAACTAGGACTTTTCTTCAACTAAGGTTACTTCACTTTTGCTCCCCTTTGTCTATTCATTGTATCACTGACTTAAGTGTATTGTCAACCATTAAAACACTTAAAGAGGAATATCATTGATGCAACTTGCACCAACATAATTAACTCATGATAATTAATTGAACACATACATATGATAACAAATATCAAAGCAAGAAAGTAACATGAAAACAAAAGGAGATAGGGAGAAATATGTTGGTGCAGGAAGCACCATATCGAATCTTATTTTGATATTAGCAAAGGATTCGAAGTTAAGTACTATTTGTGATCTAACAATGTTACTAAGTGTGCAGGAAAGATGTCCTAGGTACACTAGGCAAGAAGTCCTGGCGAAGGGCTACTAGGCATCGAAACCCTAAAACCTGGCGAAGGACTGCTAGGCACCTAGCGAAGGGCTGCTAGGAGTTGAAAACCTGTCGAAGGACTACTAGGCACCTAGAGAAGGGCTGCTGGGAGTTGAAGACCTGGCGAAGGACTGCTAGGCACCTAGCGAAGGGCTACTAGGAGTTGAAGACCTGGCGAAGGACTGTTAGGCACCTGGCGAAGGACTGCCAGGAATCGAAGACCTGGCGAAGGGCTGCTAGGCACCTGGCAAAGGATTGCTAGGAATCGAAAACCTAGCGAAGGGCTGCTAGGCACCTGACGAAGGACTGCTGGGCAAAAGTCCAACCAGAGGAGCCGGTTGGCAAAAGGTAAACTCTCCTGAGAGGAGTAGGTGAGGACGCGTTCCCCGTCGAGGGAACAGTAGGCGTCAGTTTGACCTAGGGTTCCATTTGGGAGACCCGAAGTCAGAACCAAGACAGCTACGGCTGTAAAAACTAACTAACATTCTTGCCATGTTTGTTGTTGAACTAATATTGGATGCAGGGACCAAAGGAATGTGTTTCTGCAGCTCAGAACGCCTCAAAGGAGAGGGGCAGCAGCTGGGCTAGGCGCCCGGGAGGTCCCTGGCGCCCAAGGTCAAAGTCAAACGAGCAGTTAAGCAAGAATCGCTTCGAAAGCTTACTGGGTCAGGCGCCCTAATGCTCCCGGGCGCCCTGTATGTCCCGGCCGCCCTGGGTCCAAGCCAAATTGTGATCGAAGAAAACTTAGCCACGAAGCCAGCAGACCAAGTCAACCAGGGCGCCCCCGTCAGCTCCGAGGCCGATTCTGGAGGGATAAGCGCTGACCGATCTTCGGATGAGGGTTCTCGGATCCGAAGGCACGTATCAGGCGCCCCCAGTGTCCAGGGTGCCCCCATGAGTGCTATAAAAGGGGCTCGACCCCAAGGCTTCAAATCAGCACTTTTTTAAACACCTCCAAGCTTTTCATTCAGTCGCTCTGCTCCGGCAAACTCCATTCTCGACATTCCAGTGCTGACGACGACCCTCTGCTCCGAAGTACAATCTACACCGGGCGTCAGTAACGAAGAGTGTAGTCATTTATTTGCTGCAATAATTCTGCGTATTACTTTGTAAACCTTTTTGTGCGAATATAGAATTGCCCGCAGTAAACGGTCAAGGACTGTGGGCCTTAGAGTAGGAGCCGACCGCGACTCCGAACCAAGTAAAAACACTTGTGTTCCGTGTGCTTTATTTCAATTCCGTTACGTATTCTCTTTTATTGATCCGAAAGTTTTTCTCGATATTCACCCCCCCCCCTCTATCGTGTTTCTCGATCGAACAAAATATACCTCGCCTTTTACCTTGCAGTCTTCTACCTTATGACCCTCCCCTCCTGGGCGTCATGTGGGCGATGAGCTACCAAGACGCAGAGTCACCAAGGCTTGTCAAGATCACCTTCTTCAATCCTCTTCCTCCTTGCCAACAAAAACCCTAGCTAGGGTTTTCGGCCAACCACCTTTCTCTCCTCCCTCCTCACGCCGCCGACCACCTCAAGCTCCAAGGTCCGGCCGGCTAGGAGGCAGCTCAGAGAAGAAAGCTAGGAAGATGAAGAAGGGGAAGAAGAAGTCGAGCGAACTCCTTCTTCTTTCCAAAACCCACAGCAACCACCTTCTCTTCTATTCCAGCCGTCGGCGCCAACAAGGGAAGATCCCTGTTTTTCGACCGCCAGCCACCACTTCTCCAAGCTGCAACCTACTCCTTACCACAAGGAGATGCCAGCCGAAGGAGAAGAACCAATGGAATAGGAGGAAGATTGAGAAAAACCCGACGCAAACCTCTCCTCCTCCTTCCTTATTGCGGCAGAAAACTCCACAAACAGCCCCTTTCCTCCTTTGCTCCGCAGGTTCCAGCCGTCCCAGGGATTGCTCTGGCCAAAGAGGAAAGGAGAGGAAGAAGAATCCAGAGGAGTTAAGGTCTCTTACTTGCCCTTCTTCTCCTTTGATGCCGCCGGCTACACTTGGGTTGTCGCAACCCTAAGAGAGAGAAAAGCAAGAGGGTTTTGAGGAATAATTGTGGATTAATTATTATCCTTGTATCATGACTCCTATGGGGTATTTATAGGGCTAAAGTAGGGGCCATGATGAGGAGTTAGTTCTTGGCCCGCTAATGGATCCAAATCCGATCCATTAATGGAGATCCATTCCACTAAAGGATCTCATTGAACTTCCTCACCAACCCCCATATTTTCATATGGGGTCCACCTATTATGAGTCGTCCATCTCCCCGTGTTTAAGATATCAAATGCCCGATAATTAATTTATATTACTGATAATTAATTAATTATCCTCTTAATCCTTGATTAGTACCACTCAATCTTTTCATCATGTCGGACCATAGTCCACTTGCAAGATTTGACATGACGATCCTTTTGAATTCATCAAGGGGGCATCATCATCTCGACTAACCAGGACACGGATTCCGTCAATAATCAACGGCACACTATATAATTAATATTATTTTCTAATTTACCGAGCCTATCGATTTAACATAATAAATCTCGTCCATTGGTAAGTCAAAGAAATAATAAATAATTATACATGTCCGTCATTATTTCGGGATTAAGAGATCGTTCTCCATAATATATATCCGAGGTCTAATTCAATTTATGAAGTCAGTACAAAATTGGATGACCTCTCTTTTGGGCCTACTCAATGTACACATTGTCCACTAGTGTAATTCTATGGTTAAGACAAACCACACATAATTACACTACAACCATGTGTAATTCTATGGTTAAGACAAACCACACATAATTACACTACAACCATCCCGATGGTTTATCCAACTTCATCTCGGTTGTGAGCCTCTTTCTTATACTTCTACAAGGAACTTGATAACATGATCTTTTGTGCGACACCATCCACCATGTTATCTACAATGCCAAGTATGAGACATTTTGTGCACATACTAATACAAATATGCACCGTGTGATTTTGTGATTCTCTTTTAAAATGTAAATATATTTTGACCAAAAGCAAGACTTTTAGTATACATCCTAACACTCATGTCATCCTTCATGTATGTCTCGAAGTGTGTTTCCCTCCACTCATCGTTCCTGCTTTGTCCACGGTCTCTCGGGTGCATACAAGTCTACGACTTGTCTCCTCATGCCATCCTTCACCGAACTCGAAGTTGTTCAGCTAAGTCTATGTGTATCCTGCAAACCGGCATACTCACATACACATATCAAATACAAGGGTAAACCTAACTTATACCCTTTGCCCAAACATCAAAACACATAGTCACTCCGGATCATAGATTACTCCAACATTTCTCTGAGTTCAAATGGTTGTAAAAGGCTTCTCTGCCTCAAGGAGTACATCTGGAGATCGAGCTTTCGTTTTCATGGATTAGCAGTCTTCGTTGTTGCAACCAAGTAAATATGGTTGTATGTACCTCTTTCATTTTAGTAGCTATTTTATTTGTTTATGTTCTTTATTTGTAACAACTAATTCTATCTTTGTTTAAGTTGAACAAAAGATATAGTTTAATTTTGCAGGAGCAATTCACCCCTCTTGTCGTTCGATTGATCCCAACAGCAACTTCCTCCATCAATAATGATATTTCATAATTTACCATGGGAAGTGCACTTAATACGAAAGATATTATTGCAAAGCCATGATAAATCTTCAACATGAATAGTATTGAAGCTATGATTCCCCATGATCTTCATATGTAATATCTTCTTCATTATCAAATTCATCATAGATAGGTGCCTCATGAGGTTCATCCTCATCTTCTTCCTCAATAAGAGTAATAATCATGCGATTCAAACAATTTGTAGCAAATTAAGTGTCCAAAGCCTTTGTATTTGAAACATACCTTTTGATTGCTAGGATCATGTGGTTTAACAAAACTTGCATGATTCTCCTTACTTGCAACAACCTTTTGATTTGCATCTTTTGATGTTGCTGTGTTCTTTGAAGTAGAGTCACTCCCTCAGTTAGAAACACCACAACTTGTAGAGAGAGGACCACCATTGGAAGAGAAATGACCACTAGACTATCTTGAGTCTTTTTGTTATTTCTCCACCTTGAGAGCCAACTTGCATACATTATTATAAGCCCGATATGGTTATAGCTGGGCAACTTTGCCAATCTCATATCGAAGTCTGCCAAGAAATCGAGCAATAGATTGTTCATCCGACTCTACCAAATCACACCTCATCATATGATTCTTAAATTCAATAATGTATTCTATGACGGATAGATCCTTTCGCTTGAGATTATGATACTTGAGAAAAATATCTTGACGGTAATTATCCGGCAAGAATTTTCTACGCAATTCCTTTTTCATCTTCTCTCATGTTTGAAGCTTTTGTTTGCCATCATGAACTCGTTGCTTCTTTAGATGCTCCCACCAAATAGATACATATTTCTTTAACTTGATGCTAACAAACTTTACTTACGATCTTTTCTTTGAATTCAAAGGCTCTTTTGATGGAGTTGATTCAATCAATGAATTAGTTACGATTATTTCTTCCTTTGAAATCTAGGGTATCAGGTTTGAATTCAAAAGGTACGAACATTGTCCTTCGATACCTTCAACTCAAAGACTCATTATCATCATTTCAGTTGCCATAAAATAGTTTAAAACTCATTTCTTGATTTGAGCCATGACCCTCAACATCATGCTCCAAAGGTTCACTACGTGCGAGACGTTACTTGAGTTGTTGACTTGTCTCCTCAGATCATCTAACTCGATATCACGAAAGTCTCTTTGATGAGTTGCAGGATCATCATCATTTGACCTGTCTTCTACGACCAACCATTGGTAAACTTGCGCTCCATAAAATAGATTAAAACTCATTTCTTGATTTGAACGCTGACCCTCAACATCATGCTCCAAAGGTTCACTACGTGCGAGACCAGGGGCGTAGCCACATTGGGGCGGGGGGGTGCGACCGCCCCCCCTGGATTTTGGGGGAAAAAAAAATTAATACTATGAAAAAAATTTAAAAAATACTTAGTTAGAAAATTTAAAAAATCTTGGACTCTTTTGGAAAAAGCCAATGAAACCTTTGGAAAAGGTCCATCGATGAATGAACCAATGGAAAAAGTCCATCGATGAATGAACCAATGAAATTTGATGATTGGAAAATTAAAAACCCTTCCTTCTTTGAGTTTTCTCACGCCGGCTCACGCTTTTCAGCCTTTTATTTTTTTTTCTCTCGCCGTCTCACGCCGACTCACGCCTTTCAGCCTTTTGTTTTTTTTTTCTCTCGCCGTCTCACGCCGTCCACGGTCCCTCCCTCGACGACAAAAAATCAAGCAGATTTTTTTCCCTCCTAATTTTTTTTTCCCATTCCACATAATTTCGTTGTCGTCCATGTTGTTGTCGTGGCACATCGCACGCCTTGCTAGCGTTGTCGTTTGCTATTAACGCTATCGTCATCGCTTCGCCGGCGCTCCACAACACGTTTTTCATTGAGGTAAAATTTTCTTGCTTGATTTCTTTTCATTACTAATTTAAGTATTTAAAAAATTTTAGTGTTAATTTTATATATATTTATGATTTTGTTTGCTAGTCAAGTATGTCAAATGTTTATAGATATATTAAAATCTTCCGTTCATTTGATGTGTGATTTGTTATATTAATGTGATTTTCTAAAATATTATGTTGATGATCAATTAGGTAAAATTGCAATGTTAAGGTATTTTAAGAAAATACGTGATGAACCTACTTCAAACAAATCATCTCCTCCTCCTCCACCTCCTCCTCCACCTCTTCCACCACCTCCTCCTAATGTGGACTCAAATGAATATCCTAGTGATCCTGGTCTAAGAAAGCATATCCTTGAGTATAATGTTAATGAAAGGGAGATTGTTCGACGTTACTATTTGCAAAAAGGTCCGTTTCAGCCTAAGAATTATGAATTTCCTTGGCGTTCTTGTTCAAAGGAGAAACGAAGATTTAGAGCTATATGGTTTAATCTTCATCCTAATTGGCTAGAATATAGCATCGCAAAAGACGCGGCCTTTTGTCTTTATTGTTATTTATTCAAAGCGGATCATGGTGGTCAAAGTGGTGGAGATTCTTTTGTTACTGAGGGATTTACAAATTGGAGAAAGAAAGAAAAATTTCATGAACATGTTGGAAATCAGAGCAGTATTCACAATAGGTGTATGATGGCAGCTTATGACTTGATGAATCAAAAACAACATATTGAAACTTGTTTGGTCAATCAATCTAGTCAAGTAACTGCCGATTATCGTGTTCGTTTGACAGCATCAATTGATTGCATAAGATTCCTTGTGCGTCAAGGATTAGCATTTCGTGGTCATGATGAATCAACAAACTCACTCAATCAGGGTAATTTTCTTGAACTGTTAAGATTTCTTGCTGACCATAATGAGAATATCAATAGAGTTACACTGGACAATGCTCCCTCAAACCTCAAATTGACATCGCCTGATATTCAACAAGATATTATCAGATCTATTGCCTATTTAACTACTAATTCTATTCTTGGAGATCTTGGTGATGAATTATTTACTATATTGGTTGATGAAGCTCGTGATATATCTGTTAAAGAACAAATGGCAGTTGCTTTACGGTTTGTAGATGAAAGGGGAAATATTGTTGAACGCTTTCTAGGTATTGTACATGTAAGCGACACTACTGCCTTATCACTTAAGACTGCTATTGATTCTTTGTTGTGCCGACATGGATTATCTATATCTAATTTGCGAGGACAAGGATATGATGGAGCTAGCAATATGAGAGGAGAATTCAATGGCTTAAAAAGCTTAATTATGATGGAGAATAAGTCTGCTTATTATGTTCATTGTTTTGCTCATCAACTGCAACTTACAGTTGTAGCTGTTGCTGAAAATCACATGAAAATTTCTACTTTTTTTGACATTGTTGCACAATTAAACAATATTGTTGGAGCGTCATGCAAGCGAAGAGACATACTTCGTGAGAAACAATTTGAAAAAGTTATTAAAGGAATTGATAATGGTGACATCTTGACTGGACAAGGTATGAATCAAGAGAAGACATTAAAAAGAGCTGGGAGTACACGTTGGGGTTCACATTATAATACATTGTTGAGTTTGATATGCTTGTATCCTTCAATTATTGATGTCCTTTTATTTGTTGAAGAGGAGGGAAAAGATCACAAGCAAAGGGCACAAGCAAATAATCTTTTAGAATTGATTGGAAAATATGAGTTTATATTTCAGATGCACTTAATGAAAAATATCTTGGGAATCACAAATGATTTATCACAAGCTTTACAAAGGAAAGATCAAGACATTGTAAATGCCATGATTCTTGTAAGATCAAGCAAACATCAACTGCAAACTATGAGAGATGATGGTTGGGATTTGTTACTGAATGAAATTTCTTTATTTTGTGTTAAATATGAGATAGTCACCCCGCATATGGAAGACTTATTCGTTTCTCATGGGAGATCACGACGAAATATTGAAGGAAGGACAAATCTTCACTATTACTGCGTTGAAACGTTTTATGAAGTGATAGATTTGTAACTTCAAAAGTTGAACAGTCGGTTTAACGAGGTGAACACAGAATTGTTGTTATGTATGGCTTGTCTTGATCCATCAAATTCATTCTCTGCTTATGATAAAAGGAAATTGCTTCAGTTTGCTGAGTTTTATCCATCAGATTTTTCTCCGATAGAGTTAATGCATCTTGAGCATCAACTTGATAACTTTATTTTTGATATGTGGAGTAGCAATCAATTTTCTGAGATTGTGGGGATTAGCCAGCTTGCTAAAAGGATGGTTCAATTGAAGAAACATCGTCTGTATCCTTTGGTATATTTACTTTTGAAATTAGCATTGTTATTACCTGTTGCAACTGCAACTGTGGAAAGAGTATTTTCAGCAATGAAAATAATCAAAACATCACTTCGAAATCGGTTAGGAGATGATATGGTAAATAATTGTTTGATACCATATATTGAGCGAGATGTGTTTGATACCATTGATAATGAAGCTATTATTCAGCATTTTCAAAGTATGAAATCTCGAAGAGTGACATTGTAAAAATATATGAAGCTAATATATGACTTTTATTATATATTTTTTGTGTTGTATTATTTTTGTTAATTTATTGAATTCGCCCCCTCTTATTAAAATTTCTGGCTACGCCACTGTGCGAGACGTTACTTGAGTTGTTGACTTGTCTCCTCAGGTCATCCAACTCGATATCACAAAAGTCTCTTTGATGAGTTGCAGGATCATCATCATTTGACCTTTGTCTTTTACGACCAAGCATTAGTAAACTTGCGCTCTGATACCAATTTGGAACATGAAGCATAGGAGAAATAAGAGGCAATATACGACACACTCTAAACTCACCACTCTATGAAATCCACCAAAGAGTTTAGAGAAGATAACAAGAAGATGAATCTCGTAACAAGTTTAAAAGCTCAACGATATTTTAATCTCAAAAGAATAAGTTTTCATCAAATATAAAAAAGCTTTATAGGCTAACTTGGAACAATCCTCCGAGAAAAGTTAAACAATTATTAATGAGGTTTAGAGTTCGTAAGGCCTTGAGATTGGAAATTACTTTTAACAAGGTAGCATTAAAGACATTAAAAGATGGTCGATTTGTAAATATCAAGGAGTACGCATTCCTGAATATGAGTAATGCAAAGAGTTAAAAGCTCTTCGTTATTCCCGAGTAGCATTCATTATTCCTGAGCATGAATCATGCAGTGTTAATTAAGAGCTTTCATTATTCCTGAGTAGATCTTCTCGGGGGGATTCCTGTCTTTAATTCAAGAGTGGGTCTTCATTTCCGAGTGGATCTTCTTGAGACGTCATTGTGTCAAAACATTAAAAAAAACTAATATATAAATTATAATTTATAATTGATAAAAAAAATAAAACAATAAAATTATTAATAAATTAATAATCCTAAAATTACTTAACGGATTACAATATAAAAAATAAAAATTACTAAAATATCAAAAAATAAAAAATTATCAAAACATAAAAATAATAATAAAATTATTTGAATCCTCTTGCATCAGAGCAACAAGGATCATTTTGCTGGTTGCAATCGAAGGCATCATAGGCTAGCAGAGGGAGAGATCGAGAACAAAAACATAATAGGAGACGAAGACCTGGCGAAATCAACTTTGGCATGGCTCTACACAAAAAACTTGAGTTGTATCGCAACGCTCATATAGGAGCCCTTAGGACATCTAATTACAGCTATATTAACGACCTCATCTACTGAAAATATATAAGCCTTGGGGCCTTTATTTCTCTCTCTGAATTCTTTGTCGTAGATAAATGAATAGCATTCAATGTTTGCCATTGCATATATTTTATTCAAACGATAATAATACAGATAAAAACTAACTGTCGTTGACTTGCTTATTTCCATTCCTTTTATTTCTCTTTTAAGTAAACGAGCCATTAGAGTTTAGCTCTGAATGCTTTTTCATGAATGCCTCTAGGAGGAAGTTTGAGTTCTTTCCAGCCTTCAATCTCAGGTATCTTTATTAGATATGTCTCAACCATATCATTGCTAACCAGTTCCAATTTCGAAGGCTCCCACTATCAAGTTTGATAACAACATGATAGAAGAAATTAATATGAAAAAAAAACAAAAATATATGTGAAAGTACTTATTTAGAAGAATTTTGGTACAATTTGTGTATGTATATATATCACCTTTGGTTTATAATTTTTCTCCAATAGTTTTGCCCTAACACCCTACATTCAACAATATATCAGCACTTTTTAAAAAATGAGAAAAGAGAAATAAACTCTATCCAAGTAAAGGTAAATTAGTGAATACCTCAAGTGAGTCATTTGACACTGTTCGTCGAAGAGAATGAGCAGTCATTCTACTGTCTCGAATTAGGCACTCTTCTAGTGGTTCAAATCGTCCTTTTCTAATCTATGAATTAGGGTGAGAGATATGAAATTTCATTATTAAAATGTATAACTTGTCTTTTTCTCTCTTTATCTTAGTCCAAGTAAATAAACTCTTAAAAGGAAAGAAAAGAAAGATAATAGATAATTTACCGACATGAGGAAGATCTTAAGATTTATTGGTGATGCCGCCTTCATTGATCTTATTGACTTAGTAATCCACTCTTGTTTCAAAGTTGCATTTTCATGTTCCTAAACAATCATAAATGGGCTTATAATTAATGAATGCATATCTTGATTTAAATTATGACTCAAGGTATACAAACATATACATAAACATGCATAAATAAATACATGTGTTGTATCCTTACCAAAGAAGATAAGATTTCTTCTACTGTTTGTTTTGAGAAAAAGTGATCGATAAGGTTGAGCCTACAAAATGATATGAATAGAAAGATGTTGAGTATATATATATTTTTGTGGGGGAAAGCGAAAATATGCGTGTATGGATGCATGGTTCACCTCTGAAGAACACTGTCTTCTTTCAATGGCACTAGCTGAGTATATTTGTTAATAATTCCCTGGATTGTATTTGGTTCAACAACATCCACCTCATGCAATGATTTCTCCAACAAAAGTAAATTCTATTCGTTTGTTAGAAATAATAGTGTAAGAAAAATGATGTTCAAAATAGATTCTGATTTTTGGTCAAGAAAAAAAAACAAAACTAGTTCCTAGCTACGTATTCTTTTTTGATAAAATAAGATAGAATTAATACTTTTGAAGGAACAAAGTCGGTGGCAAGTCCACATGCTAACATCTCGGCACCATTCAGTCTTGCACCAGTCAGGCCAAGATATTCTCCTAAAATGAGCAATCACAAAGTTCTACAATCACAATATATTTAATTTTCAATATAATCATAAAGTATATGTGATAATAGAGTTGTCAATTAAGTGATAACCAATTCTACAATCACAATATATTTTCAATATAATCACAAAGTATATGTGATAATAGAGTCGTCAATTAAGTGATAACCAAAGAAGCCCGGAAGCCTGGAAAGAAAATAAGATGCTCCAACATCTGGATAATGCCCTACGGTTGCTTCTGGCATTGCAAAAACCTAAAAGCAAATATAAAGCACCTGTTCAAAATCATAAATGTTGGCATAAATGCCAGATTGATCATACCGTATTTTCGGTAACGACTCGGTATCTTGCATTCATAGAAAGTCCAGCACCACCTCCCATCACCGCCCCATTGATCAGAAAAACCTTCAAGTAGAAATTTGCACAACTTTATGTGTTACAAAACATATTTGGAGAATATTATTTAGTCAATCTATTGTCATGTATGATCAACTCACCAGGGGCTTAGTGTATGTTGCCACTAGATAGTCCAAGGTGATTTGCTTTTGATAGATTTGAGTTGCCAGTGCCCATTCACCTTTTCATATTTTGGTTAACAATCAGTTGCACTTATCAAATTTCAGATAAAAATGAATAATACAGTATTACAAAAGCTTCTAGATAAATATAACCAGTTGAATAATAATATACCTGTGAGCGAGGAATGATAGTATTCAATAACATCTCCTCCAACACAAAATACTTTTCCATTTGCCT
>JAGFNQ010008614.1:30425-116361 GCA_024364735.1 Boesenbergia rotunda | reverse complement strand
TCGATAAACAACGGTGAGGGTGAGCCACCAACAGCTCTAATATCCCTAAAAAACAATGGTGAGGGTGTCACTGTTTGCCTATAGCTACAACATGTATGACATAACAGGACTATTGCTTGCACTGTAACAACTACCACGACAACAAGTGGTTGAGTGAATCGAGTAACTAAATGACTAACGACGGCTTAACCATATGGAAGCCTAATAGTCGTTAGTATGCAACGTGCAGATATGGTGCATGCTACGAGATGCACAAACAACGGGAGAAACAACAATGCAACCAAAATCCAACAAGTAAACGATGCATCAATACATCCAATCGGAAATCGAAAATCAACGATTATGCACCTACACTACTAGGTAGGGTATTTCTAATGCCAAATAAACCTATCTGTGTTTATGGACTTCTAAGTACTCGCGTACAAGCGACACTTTATAGAACAGAAAACCAACAGAGGACTGTACAGATACGAATTTGGAATACTCGAAGATCAACGAAGAATAAGTATCAATGGCGATGTTAAAATAACAAACAACAAAGAATAAGGCCAAGCAACCTACTAGACATAAAATAACCATGCTTTAAGATAAAAGAAACTACTCGAGTACAAAGGAGAAGTACCCGCCTTTTATTGAAGAACGTGACCGAAATAAATTTCCCACGATCAACCGAACGAGTTCCAAATCAAGGTCCTGTATAAATAATTAAGTTTAGCTATTCATACAATGAAATCCCTTAGCTAAACAAAATACTAAACATGAGTAGGATAAATCCTAATTAGAACATATATTTAAATAAATCCAAACAACTATAGGTTCTTTCTTAACCTATGCCTCACGGTAACGAATATCACAAGGGTCCAATACAAGGCTACTTGTTACCATCCCATAACAATACCTCCGCAACATACCCCTCCATGAAAGAACTTCATGGTTGAGGGTTTTACAATCTCATCCCGTCAAAACAGAACACCACAATCTAAAATAGCACCCCCACAACAGAACTCCAACACAACACTATACTACAATCGCATTGATATCATGATTAGCATCCTACCAAAACTTATTGATCTAGAATCAAGACTAATTCACCCAAAAAACTGATCAGTGCTCAAACTGTAACCAAAGATCAAATCATAGCTACACAAATTAAATCCTAATTATTCATTATAGCTTACAAACCAAAACAATAGCAAACTAAAAACCAAACAGAACTACTATTACATTTCAAACCACCCTACTGCTCGTTCTTGGCCGTGGGAGCAACACACAGAAGTTGTGTAAGCTATAATTCCAACGCAAACACAAAACATCCCATAATTCATTCTATCGCAGCCAATCCACCCAAAAGAAACCCTTACCTAGATCGTCTGCCTAGGGTTCGGTGATGATAGGTTGCAGAGAAGGCTCGCGTGAAGAGGTCGACTCCGGCGACTAGGCGGCGATTGGCAGTTGTCGCGTGTTCAGGAGAGGGGCGCTCGGCTAGGGTTTAGCGGTGGCTGTTGCGAGGGAGAGGCGACGGCTAGGGCTCGGTGTGTGCGGGCTGCGATGCTCTGCTCGTGCGCGTCGGAGAAGAAAGAGAAGGGAGAGGCTAGGGCTGGCGGCGGTCGGCGGTCACGGAACTGCTCGGGGAAGAGTCGAGGCGGAGAGGAAACTGATCGGGAGATGAGGGGAAGTTAGGGCTTATAAGGGTTGTAAATAATGATTTGCCTTTTTACAATAAAGCCCTCTAAGTTTGATTAATCCAAACAAAGCCCGTATGTTTCAAATTTTACCTTTTAAACCCTTTAATTTCGGTATTTAACATTCTCCCCCACTAATAAAAATTTGGTCCCTAAATTTAGCTAATAAACCACAACAAATACTAGTCAACAACCAGAGAAGTCAACAACCCAGACTAGTCAACAACCATAAACCATAAACCGCAACAATTACTGGTCAACAACGAGAAATTAACAACCCAGTTATAATATGAACACGAAATAAAAACCAATCATACGCACCTCAAGTAAATAGATGAGGGTAGCGAGCTTTGATCGAATCCTCGAGCTCCCAAGTAGCTTCATCATCAGAGTAGTGCTGCCAACCAACTTTGACCAACCGAACTGTCTTGTTCCTCAACCGATGCTCTTTGCGGTCCAGAATCCGCATAGGCACCTCCTCGTAAGTCGCATCTGGCTATAGTGTGACCGGCACCTCCGATAACACATGTGTAGGATCTGGTACATATTTCCTCAGCATGGAAACATGAAACACTTCGTGAACTCCAGCCAAAGACGGGGGTAACGTCAGACGATAAGCGATTGCTCCAATCCGCTCCAAAATCTGGAAAGGTCCAATATAGCGAGGAGCTAGCTTACCTCGCAACCCAAACCTCTTCACCCCTTTCGTGGGTGACACTCGTAAGAACACGTGATCACTCATGGAGAACTCTAAGGGTCTGCGTCACGCTGAATACTCTGAGGACCTAGCAACTGAGATTTTCCAACCTCCTCCTAGAGGGTGGTTGTCCTACAAGCTCGACCATACAACGCCTTAAACGGTATCATTCTGGATAGATGAATGATAGTTATTGTTGTTGTTGTAGGCGAACTCAGCTAAATGCAAGGTAACCGCCCAGCTACCTTCAATGTCCATCTTGAAGGTAAGGCATGAACAAGGGTTACAAGAATGAGATTAAGAAGGTAGAATTATAGGAATAATGGTGATAACTTTGTTCTAACAAAAGACAATGTTCCCTATATAACTAACTTGCCAAGTTGAAGGCATGTAATTTTCCACTATGATTAGCTTAAGCGAGCTTTCAAATCAAATAGATTGCTAAGCAGTGGACCCATCTAAAGTGCCAGAAAGATAAGAAACTGAATACCGATGCTTCCTGGGGAGCTAGTTCAGCAATGATTGCATTCATACTGAAAAAGGAAGCACAAAATTGACTAATAGAACAAAAGCATAAAAAGGCTCATGATCAAAACAGAAAAATCATACAGGCAGCACTTTGCGCATTCAACCATCTGATAAATTTTCCTTAAGTCGTACCACAACAAAATAATGGTTTAAAATTGTATCAGCAAATATTGTGTATAACAAAAATTCCACTAATAAACCATATTTCCATGTACAACAAAAAAAAAGAAGGAAAAACAGTGACACAACAAAAATGTTTTTTAGACCAAATTATGTTCTTTGAAAAAATAATATAATCTTAGATAGCTTGTCTCTATTGGTGCAGAAAGCACCCAAGTCGAACCTGTATTTTGATAATGACAAAAGGGTTCAAATGTTAAGATATAATGTTTATCTAACATGTTACTTAAGTGTGCAGGAAAAGTCCTAGCGAAGGACTGCTAGGCACCTGGCGAAGGAATGCCAGGATACAAAGCCCTAGCGAAGGACTGCTAGGCACCTGGCGAAGGAATGCCAGGATACAAAGACCTAGCGAAGGACTGCTAGGCACCTGGCGAAGGACAGCTTGGTACTGAAGACCTGGCGAAGGACAGCTAGGCACCTGGCGAAGGACTGCTGGGCAAAAAGTCCAACCGGAGGAGCCGGTTGGCATCAGGTAAATTCTCCTGAGAGGAGTAGGTGAGGACGCGTTCCCCGTCGAGGGAACAGTAGGCGTCGGTTCGACCTAGGGCTCCATTTTGGAGACCCAAAGTCAGAACCAAGACAGCTAAGGCTGTATAAAACTAACATATTATTGCTCTATGTTATTTTGGACTAACCCTGGATGCAGGACCGAAGGAACGAGTGTCTGCAGCTCAGAGAGCCTCAAAGGAGTGAGGCAGAAGCTGAGTAGGGCGCCCGGAGTGTCCCGGGCGCCCCCAAGGTGAATACAAAAAGAAGTGGAGCAAATGTACGCTTCGACAGCTCATGGGCGGGGCGCCCCCGTGATCCCGGGCGCCCCCGTGCTCCCGGGCGCCCCCATGCTCCCGGGCGCCCCGGATGGTCCGGGCGCCCCGAGCTCAAGCTAACGAAGCGGATAAGAGGCAAGCCAGCGAGAAGCCAACGGATAAGAGTCAACCCGGGCGCCCCCAGCGACCCGGGCGCCCCCGTCAAAGTCTGATCCCGAGTTTGAAGGGATCAGAGCTGACCGAGAGGAGCTCGGATCAGATGACACGTGGGGGGGCGCCCCCAATGTTACGGGCGCCCCCAGGGGCTATAAAAAGGCCCTCGACCCCAAGGCTTCAGACAAGAATTCTTCCAACACATTCACGCTCTTCTGCTCCAGCGCTCTGTCCCGGAAACCTCCCGACTCGAGATACAAGAGCCGACGACGTCCCTCTGCTTCGAAAATACGATCTACTCCGGACGTCGGTAACTAAGAGCGGCTTTCTTTTAGTTTACTGTACTAATCTTGTAATCTATTCTGTAAACTTTTTGCGCATATAGAATTGCCCGCAGTAAATGGTCAACGACCGTGGGCCTTGGAGTAGGAGCCGACCGCGACTCCGAACCAAGTAAAATCTTGGTGTTCGCGTGTGTTTTACTTTAATTATTTCCGCTGCTAATTCTCTTTTACGAATCCGAACGTTTTACGATATTCACCCCCCTCTATCGTTTCTCTCGATCCAACAAGTGGTATCAGAGCGGGGAAGCTCAAATTTGGTGCAACCACCAGTTTGAGAATTTTTAGGATTTTTCGTCAAATTATTTCATTTTTTTCAATTTTTATCGTTAATCGAGACCGGTGCAACACCCCTCGATATTTAATTTTCTTTATCCCGCACTACTAATCCAAGACCAAGTCTTGGGACAGATTTTTTTCTTTCTTTTCTCTTTTTTACAGATAAAATCCTAAATGGCCATGCAAGAAGGATTCAGCACAGCCAGACCTCCACTTTTCAGTGGAGAAGACTTTTCCTACTGGAAAAGTCGAATGGAGGTCCACCTGAAAACTCAGGTGGACATGTGGATAATCATCCAGTCTGGACTGGAGATTCCAAAGAACGCTGAAGGAGTACCACAGCCATACACTGAGTGGGATACCGCTCTGAAAAGAAGAATTGAAGCGGATGCTAAAGCAACCCAGACCCTCCAATGCGGCTTAACAAAAGAGGAGCTGAACCGGGTGGGTCCATTCAACAGTGCCAAGGAGCTGTGGGGGAAACTGATCGAGCTGCACGAAGGAACTTCAGACACTCGGATCAGCAAGAGAGATCTCCTCCTGAACAAGCTGTATACGATCAAGATGAACGACAACGAAACAGCAGCTCAGCTCCACGCCCGAATTCAGGAACTAATGAATGGACTACACACAATCGGTCACAAGGTAGAAAACCGTGACCTGATAAGGTACGCTCTGAATGCTTTCCCGAGAAACACCTTGTGGGCATCTATGGTAGATGCATACAAGGTTTCAAGGGACCTTTCAAAAATTAAACTAGATGAACTGTTTTCAGAACTTGAATTGCATGAGCAGACTAACTGCACCCTGGCCGAGAAAGGCATTGCCTTTATTACAGGTAAAGCTGGAAAAGTATCCAAGAAGAAACCTCAACCTGTACCAGAGTCTGATTCAGACTCAGACTCAGAAGACGAAGGAGATCGACCTAAGCTGGTCCGACTGGCCCGGAACTACTACAAGGAATTGAAGAACCAAACCAACAGAAGGAAAGCCAGCCGAAGAAAGGATGAACCAGCTGAACCCTCAAATGAAAAGAACAAGCCCAACGTGACCTGTTACGAGTGCAAGAAGAAGGGCCACTACAAGACCGAATGCCCCAACCTGAAGGAAACAAAGAAGACGAGGAAGAAGAAGGCACTTCAAGCAACGTGGGACGAGTCCTCCTCCTCGAAGAAGAAGAGGTCCCACAATCGAACCTGCTCGCGCTAACCGCCTCAGAAGAAATCGAGACCGAGTCAGAATCGAACGGGACGACGGAAGACTGACATTTTCAGAGGACGGCGAAATTAAGGTAAGTGGTTTTTCTAGAAGTCAGTTAAATGAGTTAATTTCTTATCTTTCTCGAGATTTGGCGAAAGCTAAACTCCGAGTCGAATCCCTCCGACAGGAAGTAAAACTCCTGAAAGAGGGAGCTGACTCTAGATCCTTAACTGAGAAGGTTCAAGAAGGAACCTCTACTCAAGTTGAAAAACTTGAGAAAGAGAACTCCTCCCTGAAAACTCAGGTTAAGGACCTTAGATCAGCTTTAGAACGATTCACTTCTGGTTCCAAGGGTCTTGACATGATTCTTGGAAAACAGAAATCGGTTCTAAATCGATCCGGACTAGGCTATAGAACCAAATCTAGACAAAGATCCTACTTTGCTGTACTGAATCAGTCCAGAAATAAAGTTCAGGCATGGGTACCTAAACTGTACCTGAACAAACAAACTGGATCAAATCAGTATTGGATCCCCAAGGACAAGATTCACATCTTGCCAAACCATTATCGTGGCTTTAGTCCAGGGGGAGCCAAATTGAAAACAATATTTATTGTTAGATAAAATTCAATTTTTTTTAAATTGCATGATTGATTGTTTATTTAATTTCTGCAATTTACCATGCTTAGACTAAGGAATGGTTAGTTTAAGGACTGAACCAACTTAACTGAAATTTGAATAACATAGTATTGGGTGGCGGTGAGATGATAGTACGTTAGGGAAACCAATTCTAATAAGGTCAAGTAGTCTCTACTTGGTCTCTTTAGACTGGTGAAACTAGCCGAAGCTACCGATCCAAAACCCAAACTAGTTAGACCAGAATTTTTTCAAAAAAATAATTTTGAAAGTGAAATTTCATTAAAAGGCTTTGTCAAGGAAAGGGTTGATGATCCAATAAGGCTACGGCCAAAGAAGGCCTAGTGCCTCGCCAAGACCTGGAAGCCGATTTTTGAAATTCAAATTCAAATTATTCTTTGTCAAATTCGAATCTAACACAAACTTTCAGTTAATTATAGATTCAAACATTTTTTTTAATCAACTCAAAATAAACTGTTTTCAAAATTAATTTAAGTTTTTTTTAAATAAATCATATTTTTCTTAAAAAATTCTTTTATCAAAACCTGTCTCACAAAACCCATAAGGCAAACGTGATTGACAACTCTAGAATGGGTGAGAGGGTAAAACTTAACTTAATTAAGATTCAGTTAATACCTGCATTATTGTTTAAATAACAGTAATTCTTAGAACAAAATTGACTTATTACTAGTCAAACCATGGTCAAACTAGTCAAACCATGGTCAAAATAGTCAAATCATTTCAAACCATGGTCAAACCAATTAAATCATGGTCAAATGAAGACAAGACAACAAAGATTCCAATCCATTCTCAATCCGGGCGCCCGTGACTCCTCGGGCGCCCCCCATGACTTTCACTTCTCTCAAGGCAAAAATCTGCCTTTGTCCCTTGACCGGGGCGCCCGGAACCTTGCGGGCGCCCCCAGTACCAGTCAAAGCAGCAAAGCTGCCATGACCAAGCCTGACCTGGGCGCCCGGCCATTGCGGGCGCCCCGAACAGACTTAGGACCCTGCCAATGGCAGAAGGCCCTGACCCGGGCGCCCGGAAGCTCCCGGGCGCCCTGGCTAAAAGCCCTATAAAAGGGCACCCGAACCCCCTCTTCTTGCCACACCAAAAACCATCCTCCTTTCTAACTTCCTTCCTTCCAAGGAGATCAAGTGACACTTGTGCTTCCTCAACTTCGACCATGCCTCCCCGAGCGGCCACTCGGTACAATTTTTTCAATTTCCTTTTTCTACGCACTTATATTTATTCTTTCTTCTAAATGCATATCTCTTATCTTAGCAAACGTCCGAGCAACCCAATCGAACCCCGGTACCGAACCGAGTCCCATCCTAGGTTCCCTACCCTAGAACTTTTTAACAAATTTGCTCGAACAACTTACAAGCCTATCAAGACAAGTTACTTGAATAGACAATTCTTTACTCAATCATGTCCTTTGGCTATGAACGTTATCAACTTCTATCACTTAGACAACTTAGTGTTTTGCACTCATCCAATTAACACTTCTCTTTGTGCCGAATTCTATAACAACATAGTTAGGCAAAACGATCTTACGTTTGTTACCACCGTTCAAGGGATGCCCTTGACGATCACACCCTCACTCCTCAACCGATTCCTTGGACTCCGACTTACTCAGTCCACTTTTTGTTGCTATCCGCCTAGGGATCCTCCATTTGATCCTCCCTACTCTCACATTACTCTAGACACTCTCCACTCCTATTTCTATAGGGAAGCTAGACTCCCCGTAGCTAGACGATTCCAGTCCGTTGACCTTCAGGTCCAGGACTACGCCCTGTACAGAGTTCTGGTCCGATGCATCTTACCACTATCCACTAGGGATGTCGCGACCATGCGACCTTTTCATACTTTCCTTCTGTATGCCCTGATCCATCATCTTGACATTGACCTTGGACTACACATGTTTCATACTATTCTGTATGCATCCAGTGTTACCACTCAGGGACGAGTGCGCACCCCCTATTGCCACATCATCACTTCCCTTCTTCATCATCACGGTCGTGACATCACTGATGGTGAGATGACTGCGATGACTGACTTCGACGAGATAGGATTTAGGAACTTCTCCTAGCTGGTATAGAGGTCTTGGGATCCGGGGTTTTAGGTTGGAGATGACAGCGAGCCGGGGTTCCGATCGACTCCGACGAGGAGGTAGACGTTGACGTTGCTGATCTCGCAGCAGAGCTGCGGGACCATATAGACTAGCCTCCACCACCGACCATCGACCAGCGCTTCGCACAGATGCAGACGGAGATCCACAGTCTCCGAGAGGAGGCCGAGGCCTACCACTTGGAGCAGATGGACGCTCGTAGAGCCGATCGAGAGGTGGCCGATGCACGATACATTGAGATGATGTCGCTTCTCAGAGCATGGCAGCCTGGCTCATCTGACCACCCTGGCCCGTCTTCATAGTTAGACTATTTCAGCAGATGCATTGTATTAGTAACTAAAACTTGACTCATGTTTGACTCTACTGGTCCTCTCTTTGACCAGTTAACTTATGGGCTTGACCAGTTGTTTAATCATAAGTATCTGATCTTGATTATGCTTAGTAGAATAGGTTTACTCTATTTTTGGTTTCTTTTGATTTGAAAAATCAGCTTTTAAAAATAGTTTTAAAACTGCTTTACTGAATTTCAAAATCAGTTTTTTTAAAACAGTTTTTTTTGCAGTTTTCGACTTAGTTTTCTTTTCAAAAAACTACCCCCTTCAAAACTAGGGCTTTTTCGCAAATGGACTTAGCCTAGGCCCTAACCCTAGAACTGCATGCACCTATAGATTTAGAAGCCAACATCTCACAAGCACCTTAGGGTACTTTTGATTGATAACCTAGAATGGGTTGAGATGCTTAGGTCTTTGCCTTAATTCAAGATGCTTTAAGTCAGTGCATCTACAGTAATTGAGGCACTAAATATAACTTAAACAGTAATCAAGTCAAGTGTCAAGTTTAGAAAATCTAACTTAAACAGAACACTTAACTTGACTAACCATAGCGAAAACTACTGTTTATAACAGTTAGTAAGTAGCTAATTGAGTTAGACAGGACCTTAAAAGAGATAATTGAAACTGATTTGGTTCAGTTCAAATCCTGAATTGGTTCAGTACAGCAAATTATGCAGTTTATTTTTTCTGCTATTATGCAATTTTTTTTGCTATATTTCTTTTTGATATATGGCAAAGGAGGAGAGATAGGAAAGGAGAGAGATTTTAAAATTTTCTCTAAGTACTTTAAAAAATTTCAAAATCTATCCTTTATTCAAAAAGTACTTAATTCATTTTCAAAAGTACTAAGTTTTTCTAAGTACGTTAAACTTAAGTTTTCAAAATTTTCTAAGTACTTTAAACTTAAGTTTTCAAAATTCTCCTAAGTACTTAAACTTAAGTTTTTCAAAATTTTCCTAAGTACTTAAACTTAAGTTTTGAAAATTTTCTAAGTACTTTAAACTTAAGTTTTTAAAATTTTCCTAGTATTTAAAACTTAAGTTTTCAAATTTTTCTAAGTATTTAAACTTAAGTTTTCAAAAATTTTCCTATAAGTATGAATTTTTCAAAGTGCACAACCAAAATTATGTTGGAAAATATGTCTTTAAAGATTCTGTTGAAAATTGTTCTAAGTAAAATTAAATCTATCTTTAGACTTAGAAGTTTCAAAACCCCACGAACTTTTGAAAAATCTAGAGGGAGATTCCTTCCAGGGGAGGAAACAAAATTTCATTTTATATGTTTTGATTAACTTAACATTTTGAACCAGGGTTGCCATAAATCAAAAAGGGGGAGATTGTTGGCGCAGAAAGCACCCAAGTCGAACCTGTATTTTGATAATGGCGAAAGAGTTCAAAAGATAAGATATAATGTTTATCTAACATGTTACTCAAGTGTGTAGGAAAAGTCCTAGCGAAGGACTGCTAGGCTCCTGGCGAAGGAATGCCAGGATACAAAGCCCTAGCGAAGGACTGCTAGGTACCTGGCGAAGGAATGCCAGGATACAAAGCAAGCCCTAGCGAAGGACTGCTAGGCACCAGGCGAAGGATAACTTGGTACTGAAGACCTGGCGAAGGACAGCTAGGCACCTGGCGAAGGACTGCTGGGCAAAAAGTCCAACCGGAGGAGCCGGTTGGCATCAGGTAAATTCTCCTAAGAGGAGTAGGTGAGGACGCGTTCCCCGTCGAGGGAACAGTAGGCATCGGTTCGACCTAGGGCTCCATTTTGGAGACCCAAAGTCAGAACCAAGACAGCTAAGGCTGTATAAAACTAACATATTATTGCTCTATATTATTTTGTACTAACCCTGGATGCAGGACCAAAGGAACGAGTGTCTGCAGCTCAGAGAGCCCAAAGGAGTGAGGCAGAAGCTGAGTAGGGCGCCCGGAGTGTCCCGGGCGCCCCCAAGGTGAATACAAAAAGAAGTGGAGCAAATGTACGCTTCGACAGCTCATGGGCGGGGCGCCCCCGTGATCCCGGGCGCCCCATGCTCCCGGGCGCCCCGAGCTCAAGCTAACGAAGCGGATAAGAGGCAAGCCAGCGAGAAGCCAACGGATAAGAGTCAACCTGGGCGCCCCCAGCGACCCGAGCACCCCCAGCGACCCGGGCGCCCCCGTCAAAGTCTGATCCCGAGTTTGAAGGGATCAGAGCTGACCGAGAGGAGCTCGGATCAATGACACGTGGGGGGGGGCGCCCCCAACGTTACGGGCGCCCCCAGGGGCTATAAAAAGGCCCTCGACCCCAAGGCTTCAGAACAACAATTCTTCCAACACATTCACGCTCTTCTGCTCCAGCGCTCTGTCCCGAAAACCTCCCGACTCGAGATACAAGTGCCGACGACGTCCCTCCGCTTCGAAAATACGATCTACTCCGGACGTCGGTAACTAAGAGCGGCTTTCTTTTAGTTTACTGTATTAATCTTGTAATCTATTTCTGTAAATTTTTTGCGCATATAGAATTGCCCGCAGTAAACGGTCAACGACTGTGGGCCTTGGAGTAGGAGCCAATAGCGATTCCGAACCAAGTAAAATCTTGGTGTTCGCGTGTTTTTTACTTTAATTATTTCCGCTGCTAATTCTCTTTTACGAATCCGAACGTTTTACAATATTCACCCCCCCTCTATCGTTTCTCTCGATCCAACAGTCTCATTTAAAGGCTTACAACAAATTGACCCTAGTTGTATATCAGTCTCTAGAGTACTAGCTAACTCTACCAGTTAGTTATGGATTTGTTTCAACATTATTTAAAAAAAAATAAAAAGACTGTTTAAAATTAAATTGTAATTGACTGGTGAAGTGTATTAGCCTACATACAAAATACAATTTTTCCTTAATTTTCAATGGTATTAGTACCTTATAGTATTATAAGAAAATAATATGAACTGATGATTACAAGTTGAAACATGAAAATAATTGTAGTTAGCTAATCTCATTTTTGCTTAGTATCTTTATAATTTTCTATGGAAATAATACAAATTGATGAATACAGGTTGAAACTTGAAACTGATTCCAGTTACCTAACTTCATTTTTGAGAGCTGTAACATGTTCTACTTATATTGTTCTCAAAAATCAAACTTATAAAGCTTGTAGCCCAAAATAGACTATCATGTGTATAATCACTAGGTTGTTTTAAAGAAATCAACTTAAGAATCAAAGCCCATGACCTAGGATTCAACAGTCAAGCATTCATGGAAATCATGATTGTGATCCAATCCTCAGGATCCCATAAAAAATGACTTAACTATTCCAATCGGAATTGAAGTTGCACTAGGATTTAATGAAGTTATGATATGCAATCTTATCTTATGTTAGCTTACCATTCTTATTAGTATCTCAATACAAACAACTTTCACTAGATAGAATATCTTTCGATTAAAAGTATATGAGTATATGAGTAGAGAGTAGTAGTATGTGTTGGAAGAAATATTCGAGTAATAGTATTGTTTTACTAATCTAATTGTGAGTATCCACTACTCTACCATTCTCTATTATTTAGATTAACACACTATCCATCCAATCCTACACTAGCATGATCGAAAACAGAACCATCAATAAGGAGCTCTCAATAGCGAATCAAAACTCCAAACTAAGATCATTCTACACCATACTACCAATCAACAACTCAAAGGAAACCTAAAATCAACCTTCCTTACCTCTCTTGGCGCACAGGAATAGGACGATCACCTTCTGTTCTAATCGACAACCAATAGAAAATGGCAGATCAAAAGTTTAGAGCAACCCTAACATCCAACCAAGCATGCCAATAAATTTGAACATATATAAAAATCCAATCTTCTATAGAAAACAATTCTTACCCGAATTACCACCACCGTAGCACTTCTTTGCTTCGATCTAGTGAACTACTACGAGAGGAAGAGGAAGCACAATATCTTCACCAAACTTGTCTTTGCTCCCACGTCCCTCCTTGATGAAGACTCGCCGGCTAGTCGAGGGTCGACACCAATCGCGCGTTTGTGAAGAGAAAGGACCAGCAACAAGAGAGGGGCTATTGCGAGGGTTTTTGGCACTGAGGCGACTGCGGCGTCGCTAGGGCAGAAAGGAATCGGGGAGAAGAAGAAGGCGAAGTGGAGGAATGGTTGCTGTAACGCCCGTTTTTTTTTCATAAGCGGCGTTACGTTAACATGCTTAGGGCATGTAGACATCATAAGGCAGCAGAATAACTTTAACTTATACATGCCTTGTTACTATTCTTAACTTAATGACATATGAACCTTAGCATATTAACTTTGAACTTAAGCATCATATCATATCATGTCATACGTAACGTCATATCATAAGGTTCCATAGGTCATTATTCAGACATATAAGTAACCAAGGTGAAGTTCTAACATAAACAGTAAACATAGAGTTTCCTGGGCCAAGTCACTACTACACACATGCGTTCTTGCCCTCCTGCTGCTTCCATCATTGTCCCCTTGAATGATCTGCGGTATAAGGAAATAAGACTATAAGCACACAGGCTTAGTAAGACTCTTTCCTACTCACAAAACCATTCATCATTCATCATCTCATAATGAGCACATGAAAACATTAACATACTTGGTGCTCTACTTAGGACATAACATCTTAAATCACTTATCGTATACATAGCATGGCATGAACATAAACATAGTAGCATTCTAAGCATGGCATAATACTTGGCATGAACATAAACATAGTAGCATTCTAAGCGTGGCATAACACTTGGCATGAACATAAACATAGTAGCATTCTAAGCATGGCATAATACTTGGCATGAACATAAACATAGTAGCATTCTAAGCATGGCATAATACTTGGCATGAACATAAACATAGTAACATTCTAAGCATGGCATAATACTTGGCACGAACATAAACATAATGAACATTCTTCCTATCATAACATATGAGCATCTTCTTAACATTATCATGGCATAGATCATTTGTTCTCATGCATATTTCTTAACATGAAGCGTAAGCATAAAATCTTATCATCATAGCATAATGCATAACATGAATGGAGGCATGAGTGGAATGCATATACATATATGGATGCTTAGTTTAAAATCATACTTTTCATGAACATACTTTTCATAAACATACTTTTTCATAATGAATGCATGGGCAATGCATATATATCATAAGGATGCTTAATCTTTAAAAACATACTTTTCATTTCTTAAACATAATCATCATAACATCATTTGGGGTCCCCGGCTTGTACCACATACATACATCATAGCGCGCATCCCTAGCAAGTCCGAGGTCGCGAGCCCCAACCTACTAGGGTAAGGACAGCATAGTCGGTAGTCCCCGAACCGAGGCGTTCTTAAGGTGCCCATCCCTGTTGCACAGCTTCGGTAGTGCCAGAACCGTGGACAGCTTCGGTAGTCCAAAACCGGGGCGTTCTTAAGGTGCCCATCCCTTGGACCCATACTTCGGTCCGGTACAAGCCCATACATAAAGTAAAATACTTTTCATGCTTCATCATTCATAAAACATTCATGGCATCTTCATCATAGCATAACTTGTTACGGCCCGGCCCGTCTACCGGCCCATTTACCGGTCCTCACGACAGTCGTACCGTCGACCATCGACCGTGCCGTTTAGCATATTTATGCCTTAAAGACATAAGCATCATCTTTCATTCATCATACTTGTCATTCATCATTTTCATTCTTAGACATGACATATGTACACATCATTCATAGAGCATGGCATACATTCATATTATCCTAAAACATGGCATATCATTCATAAACATGGCATATCATTCGTAAACATGGCATATCATTCATAAACATGGCATATCATTCATAAACATGGCTTATCATTCATAAACATGGCATATCATTCATAAACATGGCATATCATTCGTAAACATGGCATATCATTCATAACATGGCATATCATTCAAAACATGGCATATCATGCATAAACATGGCATATCATTCATAAACATGGCATATCCTTCATAAACATGGCATATCATTCATAACATGGCATATCATTCATAAACATGGCATATCATGCATAAACATAGCATATCATTCATAAACATGGCATATCATTCATAAACATGGCATATCCTTCATAAACATGACATATCATTCATAACATGGCATATCATTCATAAACATGGCATATCATGCATAAACATGGCATATCATTCATAAACATGGCATATCATTCATAAAACACAAATCACATCTTACCATAGGACCATTGGGACCCTTACTTGAAATAAATCTTAACTTTTACCCTATTAACCCTTCTTGGCCGAAACTTGTGGAGTCCCAAGGCCATGTGAAAATTCACATAATCACCATCCATCATCCTTATATCATGGCAACACATAAACATATGCTTGAAGTTACAGACTCAACCCTAACCCTTGGGTCCTTGGGGTTGGCCGAACCATATGGGGCCTTTAGGGTACTCCAAAAATTCCCAAAAATTATACTTAATCTCTACACATCATAAGGGAAGATTAAATAACATTATAATGATTTTTATCATAATTATAGACCTTTAAAACATGGTGGCCGAAACCCTTAAACTCAGGGTTCTTAGTTTTTGTTTCTTTCATGTTGGCCGAAACCCTAGGGTGTCCTAGGGTACTCCAAAAATTCCCAAAAATTATACTTAACTTCTAAACATCATAAGGGAACATTAAATAACATTATCATGATTTTTTTAGCATAATTATAGACCTTTAAAACATGGTGGCCGAAACCCTTAAACTCAGGGTTCTTAGTTTTTGTTTCTTTCATGTTGGCCGAAACCCTAGGGTGTCCTAGGGTACTCCAAAAATTCCCAAAAATTATAATTAACTTCTAAAAATCATAAGGGAACATTAAATAACATTATCATGATTTTTAGCATAATTATAGACCTTTAAAACATGGTGGTCGAAACCCTTAAACTCAGGGTTCTTAGTTTTTGTTTCTTTCATGTTGGCCGAAACCCTAGGGTATCCTAGGTTACTCCAAAAATTCCAAAAAATTATAATTAACTTCTAAACATCATAAGGTAACATTAAATAACATTATACAGATTTTTAGCATAATTTTAGATCTTAAAAACATGGTGGCCTAAGCATGAGGGTCTTGGTTTTCTTTCCTTTCAACATCCAATTCGAAAACCAACCACTATATCATACTAAAAAATCATAAAAATCATAGGGAACTATTATACCACAGGTGAGGGAGTCTTACCTTGGGGTTTCTAAATTTTTAGACCTTGGATGGAGAGAAGGAAGAAGACTTGATGTCTCTTGACCACACCTAGTCCTTGGATCCTTGTAAGAACTTTAGATCTTGGGAGATGGAGCCTTGGTGGAAACTTTTCCAAGGGGAACTCTTCCTTAGAATTTCGGCTAGAATGAGGAGGGAGGAGGGCAGCAAATTCACTTGATGGTGAAGAGAAGTAACCCCCCAAACCCCCTCTTTATAGCTCCTTTAAAGAGGCAAATGAAGAGTCTCTCCATGACCCTTCATCTCCTTCTACTTCTTAACCAACCTCCACTTCATTTACTCATAAGTATTCCTTGCTAGGTGATTTGGTTAAAGCATTCATGGTTGTACAAGAGGTCCAAGGTTCAATCCTTGGCCCATGCATCTTTATTTTTATTTTATTTTTCATTTTATTTAAACCTTTTCCTCTAATTTTTGAAAGTTCCCTTTTATTTCGAAAATTCTCCAAAAATCACCCATAATTATGCTAATATTCCTAAATAAAATTCTTTTATATTTATATTAATTTTACCTAATTTATATTAATTTTACCTAATTAATCCCCATTTTTGGAGCCCATTTAAAGCTCATTAGTACCTAATTTCTCCATTAAAATAGAAAAATTAGGCTAAGACTTACCCATAATCATGCTAATATGCCTAATTAAATCCTATTTATATTTATACTAATTATTACCGAAATCCACCTATAATCATGGTACTAAAAAGCCCACATAAAGCCTATTAGTACTTAGTTTTCTCAATTTAAATGAGAAAACATGGATTTTCTAGGCCAAAGTTCTCCTTAATATTTCTAGGTCCCTTGGAAAATTATTTAAACATGCTTAATATTTTAAGAAAATATTAAGAGAATTTTTCGGGTCGTTACAGTTGCGGCGGCGTTAGGCTAGGGCGAAACTGCTCGTGTGCGGGGGTCTGCGGCGGCGCCGAGGCAGAAACAGGGGAAATCGGGAGAAACTGCTTCGGGTAGAGAGGAATCAGGGAAGAGTGGATCTCGGTAGGGTAACATTAATGTTTTGGTTTTTTTGCAATTAAGCCTTCAAATTTTTTCTATTCACAACTAGGTCCCTAATTTGCAAAGAGACCCTTTAAAATTTCAGTTCTCAACATGATAAGTTAACTATATGCTCGGATCAAGGATATAATGAACAAGCTGCATCTAATTGGTCACCAACCAAAGAACCGGGATGTGGTAAGGTATGAGCTCAATGCATTCCCTCGGAATACATTTTGGTCATCTATTATAGATGCCTACAAAATTTTGAGGAATCTCACTAAACTTAAGAAAAATGAACTATTCTGTCTATGAGAATTGCACGAGCAGACTAACGTCAAACTAGTTGAGAAGGGTGTAGCTTGTTTGCATGTACTTCAAAGGAGTCCAAGTCAAGAAGCATAACCAAGGGTGAGTCTAAAAGTGAGCTTGACTCAGACTCAAAAGATGAAGAATATCTGGTGATCCTGGTTAATGTTCACCGGAGAAAAGAAGAAATTCACTAAGAAGGATCTACAGAAGGTGATGAAGCCTGCAACAAATGACCACAAGAGCAACATCACCAGCTTCAGATGCAATAAGAAGGGGCACTTCAAGCAAGAATGCCTAAATAAGAAGGATGACCAACCCAAGAAGATGAGAAAGAAGAAAGCACTTCAAATAACTTGGGATGAGACCTCCTCGGATGAAGAACCCATGAAGCAAGCTAGCTACATCTTGCTAATGGCAACTATACCCAAGTCAGAATCTGATCAAGATGGAGAGTCTGAATACGAGTCGAGCCATGAGTTTGCACTCTTCTTTGAAGGCTCGATAGAGGTACAAAATTTACTTAACACAAAATTCTTTAAGATTATAGCATATTTAGATAAGAAATTATCTGCATCTAAAACTAGAATTGACCTACCCCTTAATGAAAATCAAGACCTTAAGGAGTAAATTAATACCAACAACTCACTTGAATAAAATCAAGTTGAAAAATCTATTCAAGTTGAAAAATTTGAAAAAAAAACTCCACCTTAAAATGTGAAGTTCAAAAACTTAAGGATATATTAGAAACCTTCACAACTAGATCCAAGAACCCTGACTTAATTCTTGAATCTCAAAAAGGAATGTATGTGACGACCCGCCTTAACTCCTCTTCCTTAAAGCGGACGTCACTTTTACTTAACCTTAACTTTACCTTATTCTTAGCCTTAGGTTACAACTACTTGACTTCCCTTAACTTGCTCTGATTTTTTTTTCTTTTAAAAAAAAACTTTCATTTTATTTGCTTTGCCAGGATTTGACCCCTAGACCTCTTAGTTGTAAAACTAAAGCACTAACCATCTACCCTACAACACTTTCTTTTCAATGGTACCAGTCGACTGATAGATAGCCAGTCGACTGGTATCGACCACAGAAACTTTCTGTGCCCGGCACCAGTTGACTGGCCTCATGGCAGTCGACTGGTGCATCGAACAGAAAGGTTTGTTCGATATCGCAGTCGACTGGTTCTGAACCAGTCGACTGGCACGCCTGAAACCTGCATTTTCAGACCCGAAAATTAGTTTCAAAAGTCCACAATTCACATACCTTCAATGTATATAAAGAAATAACTTCATTTCTATACTCTATACTAGTTTTATAAACATCCTAGCAACTCAAAACAAATCCAATAACTTGAAATTAGAATCATTGCGGAATTTAACAAAACTATCAAAACGTAAGCAAAACACTCTAGAGTTTGTACCAAACTTAACCTCTATGCGTAGTTTACATACCATGTTCACATTTTACCAATCAAGATATCAAACTTCAGGTTTCTAAATTTCAGAAATTGCCTCTTAAGCTTATACCAAGGATCTCTCCCACGGTTCCACCGCCACTGAGCATCAATGCAAGTCCTGGTCACCTCCATAACTTATGCTTTTTCTTTATCTTTATCTGCAATAGGAGGAAATGCAACTAATAAGCAAAATGCTTAGAAAGTAAATCCTAAACTCACAAATCCATGCTATCAATAATAAACATGTTCAGTTCAAAGAATGCTTACTTCCAAAATACATGCACATGGGAAAACTTTCATATTCTTATCATGCTTAATCATGTTAAAAACATTACTTGCATAAAACATTTGCAAACTTAACATGCTCATACATTAAAACACTAACCTCCTTACTCTTACTCCTTATCATGCTTGCAAAGTATCAATGTGAACTTATTGAAATAAAGACATGTACTCAAAGCTAAAACACTTGTAAATACTTATATACTTGAAAATAATATTCAACTTTCTTTAGGCCTTGACATTGTACCATGGTATCAATGTACCAATTGCGCGCTTCTCTAATAGGTTGTGGGGTAGCTAGCCACCACACCCTACTAGAGCTTCTTTCGAACTTTCGGTGGGCCTTCCATTTGCCCAGTACATGTCACTTTCTGAAAATAAAATACTTTCTTACTTACAGTACTTATACTTATCAACTATCTTACTTTTGCATAAATTTTGCACTTAAAACCCTTTACCTTTCTTACTCGGGACTTTCGTCGAGCACCTTGCGTGCCCTTAATCCCAACCTCATTTTTGGGACTTTTCAAAAATTAAATCTTATCATGCTTAGCTTACATACACCAAATCTAAACCAATTAAATTTCTATCAGGAGAAAACATGCATCTTTAAGAACTTAAAACACACGATAACCATAATCTTAAAGCATGCATCATAAAACATGGTTCTACAACAAGAACTTACATACGAAAACTACTCCTATTGCAGGTGAGTGATCTACTTACCCTTATCTTGAAGAAAACTCACTAAATCGAGGTATAAACCTAGCGTAGAACTCCTCTCTTCTTCCTTGTGAGAAACCTCCACTCTTTGGCCCTAGGGAGAAACCCTAGATTCTCTCTACTCAAGGGGAAAGAGAAGAAGAAGAAGAACTCCTTGGCTTCCTCTGTTTTCGCAGCCCCTCCCTCGCCCTCTTCTCGCACGCAGCCGCCAACAAGCCCTAATCCCCCTTACATGACTTAAGCGGGGTTAATATATCTCTAAATGAAAAGGCCTAACTATCCTATAACATTATTTCTCTCCATCCTTTTCTGTGCTTGATACCCCTGGCCTTCCGGTTAGCTGAGCCCGCTAAAGGCCTTGGCCAGTCCCGTGGTCGCGAGGTTGAACCTCTCCGTGACTATTAATTAATTTTTTTTCTAATTTTATTCCGAAAAATGCTAGAAAAATTCCTAAAAATCCATAATAATACCAGAAAATTATTGGGTATTACAATGTACAATAAATCTGAAATTGGATACAAATCAAGATCAACTAATAGATCTTTATCTCATTGGCCCACCCACGAAAGAATCAAAAGAAAGCGTGGGTCCCAAATGCTAACCTAACAAAGCAAGTAAGGCAAAAATAATTTTATGTTCCAATAAAAGACATTCACTACATCAACCTGAAACACCCAATATATAATTCAGGAGGAGGCTCCAAACCCAGTTGACACCTCCAAATAGACTTATACCCGTAAGGGTACCTATGGCTAGATAAATCAGGGCCTAATCTCAATTGGTAATGATTAAGGACTAGTACTAAGTCTTATAGGTACAACATAATTAGAAAGTTTTGACTAAGGAACATGGTTACTCTAATGATGTCCAGGTGACTCACCACAGCCTGGGAACTTATCCAAGGAAGCTCACTTGGTGATCCAAAGCTATACTTAATCCAAATCAAGCTAAGAAAAATCCCTCAATAATAAACTAACTCATCTTACAAAATTATAGGACTACCTTAGTTGATAACTTTAGACGGGTGAGATGAATAAGGACAACTAAATTTTGAATTGATTAATTGTTAAATCAACCTTAATTAAAAATTTTAACTTCAATTAAAATCTTTAAATTTAATTAATTTTAATTAATTAAAAACTTTAACTTTAATTAATTTTACCTTTAATTAAAAACTTTAACTTTAGTTAATTTTACCTCAACTTTAACTTAATTAATTTTACCTTAATTAATCAACTTTAATTTAATAATTCTTACCTCAATTAATCAACTTTAACTTAATTAATTTTTCCATAATTAATCAACTTAAATTTAATTAAGTTCTATCTCAATTAATCAACTTTAACTTTAATTAAAAACTTTAACTTAACTAAAATTTCAACTTAACTAAAATTGTATCTTAATTAATTTTAATTTAATTAAAATTTTACCTTAATTTAACTTAACTGAAATTTTAACCTAATTAAAATTCTACCTTAATTAAACTTAACTTAACTAAAATTTTAACTTAACTACAATTAAAATTCTACTTAACCAATTTTAACTTAAATTTACTTAACAAACTTTAACTTTTTACCTTATTTTAACTTAACTAAAATTTTAACTTAATTAATTTTTTATTACCTAATTAAAATTTTACCTTAATTTAATCAAAACCCTTTACCATAAAACTTAATCTTAATCCAAAAAGTGGGGTGAAGGGGGAAGAAGAGGAGAAGGGAGAGGGGGGGGGGGACTAAGGCACCTCGGCACAAGCCAATGGCACCTCCCAAGTAAGGCGACAAAGTTCCAACCAAACCATCCAAAGCACCTCACTTAGAAACAAAGGCACCTCACTTAGAAACTAAGGCGCCTCAGTTCACGAAATCCTTATACGTGAACATAAACAAATTTTTCCACCAACCGCATAACTTATTCCCAACGAAGGTGCCTTTCATGCCCAAGATCTCTCAAATCTCAACCCTATGCTTCACAAAATGCCTCCTATATAGGTATACCCTACACCTATGTCTTGTTATTCCTAAGCATTTGTTTCAACTTTTTAGTATCATTTCTGTTATTATGAAATTGTGATTTTTTTAGAAAAAGGCGATCTTAAATCCACCTACTTCTAGCACAGGGGATGCACCCTCTACTGATAATAGATTCCCTACTGAGCTTCTTAAACATAGGCATCTAGCGCATACATTGTACCCCTAAAGATAAGATGCCCGAATAACTCTTATTTCAATAACTAGTGTTTGGAACTTGTTGAAAATTTTAAGTATTGTCAACTGAACTAATTACTGTATTGTAGGCAGTCATATAACCTGACCCTATGTTCCCAATTCTACAATTACTTAGTTAGGGTTAATGACTTGACATACTCTACCAGAGTTGCCGGGAGAGACATAATATTCTCTCCTACAATCCTAACAAATTTTTTAGGACTCATAATCTCTACCTGTCCTTTCCTCTGCTACCTCAGTAGGGAGTTGCCATTTGGTGAGCCCTACTTGCACATCATATTGGATACTATCAATATGTACTTCTTTGGTATTGAGAGGACACCTATTGTGACTGATTTTAGGTTACTATCCCTTAGAGTACAGGGCTACATTCTGTATAGGGTACTCAGTACTTCCATTTTACCTGTCACATCCTAAGATGTACCCACTATCCGTCCATCTCACTCCTTTTTTCTTTACACCCTACGTCAGAAACTGGACATCGATATTTCATTACATAGATTTCATAGCATCATTCATGCATCGGGTATTGTCACCAAGAAAAGGGTTCACATATCATACTGTCTTATTTTGACAACCATGCTTTCATCCATAGACATTGACATTACCCAGGGCTCACTCACTCCATGAGTATGATTTTATTGGTCAAAGACGCATGTTCTTAGTCCATATAGAGGTCAATGCTCAGGGAATTCTATCTTGGAGAGGAGGTGCTCCACCTGTCGGACCAGCCTTACCCCCTGACAATGACGAACTGACAAATGAGGAAATCCTGGACATTACCTTTCTAGATCTGTATGAATCTGCCTTTACTTAGTCTGTCGAGCAGCAACTCACTCAATTTGAGGAGTCTGCATCTGCGATTCAGCAATTTGTGTTCGTTCTTCGCAATGAGGTTTTCAACTCAGTTGCCAGACTTGAGATGCAAATGACCATTGGATTCCATTGGATGGAGGATCTGATGCACTCACTTGCTCACCCCACCTCCACCTCCTTTTGATGAGTCATATCCTGTTGTGATGATTAAACTTATTTTGACTGGTGTTGTATTTTGACCTTACTTTGTGTGCCTGCACTTCATGCATGTTTTGACTTGGTGACTTGACTAAGGATATTGTACTTTACCTATTTTGTTGTACTTGAACTCAGCCCTAAACACATCTTGTTTTACTTGGCTTATTCAGTTAAATTAAATTTATATAGACATGTGCATTATTGAATAAGATTTGGTTAGCCTTGTGCTCAACTTAGTTTTTCAAAATCTTACTTGATTTTTGAAGCTAACATAGTTTTTCAAAATCTTACTTGTTAACTTAGTTTTCAAAAACTTAGTCTTTCTAAACTCTTATCTTGCACTTTTTGAAAAACTATCTTGATAGACTTAGTCTAGGTTTGACCCCTAGAACAACATGATCCTATAGATCTAGGCAGTCGCATCTCATAAAGCACATTAGGTTACTGTATTTGTCATTGGAAAAACATAGAATGGTGTGAGATTCATAGGGTAGTGTCTGGACTTCAGATGCTTATATCAGTGCATCACAGTAGGTCTAGGTATAAAATACAGATGAATAGTGATCAAGTCAAGTAGTTCTTCCTAAGAAACTCTAGTTGAACAACATTGCTTAACTTAACTAACTAAGTGAATATTACTATCTTATTGATAGTTAGCCAGTAATTAAAGGTTAGACAGACAAGTAAGGTCATTTTTTCATAACCATTTAAGGAGAAGGAAAGAAAAAAAACTACTTTGAAATTTTTTTTACAAAACTTTTTGCAAAATGTTTTTGAGAACCTATTGCAATTTTTTTAAAAAAAATTGTTTTAACTTGAAACTTATTTTTCAAAAAGCCTCCTTAAATACTGATTACATGTCTTTACAAACTTAATTTATTCTCTTAGTTTTGGATCTATCTAAGACACAATAGGAAGTCTTCCTTGTAGTTCACAAAGGAATCCTAAGTGTGTGTTAGGTAAAGGAAAGTCCAAAATTAACAGATCAAAATCTTTTTTTTAAATCACTGAAAAATCTTTTTGAAAATCTTTTCGACTTTGAAATATTTCCAGAGTTTTTTTTGGCTTGAAAAATCTCTATGAAAATTTATTATAAAACTAATCAATACATCCTTGAAATTCTTTTCAAAAACAGTTGCAAGTATCTTTAAAATTTATCTTGATTGTTTGTTACCTTGATTGTACATACCTTGAAATTTTTGAAAAATGGTTTTTCAACAGTTGCAAGTATTTTTTTTCCTTGATTGTTTCACACTTAACATTTTGAAAGATACTTATTTGAGATTTTTAAGACTTAGTATTCAAAAACTCCTAGGCCGAAACTCAAAACTTATGTCTTAACAAGTAGTTTCAAATTGACCTTAAATTATTATAGACTTACTCTTATTCAAACGTTTGATCCAACTCCAATCTGGTCTATATTCTCACTTATGCAAAATTTTCTTTATCGCAATTGGTTATTGCTTATCATATATACTTTTTTGATGAATGACAAAGGGGGAGGGTAAGGGTTAAAGACTAGAAAAAATCTAAAACAACCCTACCAAATAGCATATTGCATTTTTTCATATTATTATGTTGTTTTTTCTAACTTTAACCTGGGTTATCATTACATCAAAATGGGAGAGATTGTTGGTGTAATTTGCACTAATGGTCAAACTCAAGTTTTTGATATATTACAAACGGGTTAAATTTAGGTGCATTGTTATTTAACCTTTTTACCGAGTGTACAGGATTGAAAGACATAGGACCTGACACCAGACTGAAGTCCATGGTAGTTGAGTCTTGACAGGAAATCCAGTTGAGTCTCGGATAGATAATTTAGAAAATTAAAATACACCTACGTTAGTTTTTACTATATAGCTGGACGACTCCACCTTTAGCATATATCGATTCATCATTTCAAAAAAAAAAATTTTAAGTTTAAATTCACCTACATACAGGGGCGTAGCTACATTGGGGCGGGGGGGGGGGGGGGGTGGGGGGTGCGACCGCCCCCCCTGGATTTTGGGGCAAAAAAAATTAATACTATGAATAAAATTTAAAAAATACTTAATTAGAAAATTAAAAAATTCTTGGACTCTTTTGGAAAAAGCCAATGAAACCTTTGGAAAAGGTCCATCGATGAATGAACTAATGGAAAAGGTCCATCGATGAATGAACCAATGAAATTTGATGATTGGAAAATTAAAAACCCTTCCTTCTTCGAGTTTTCTCATGCCGACTCACGCCTTTCGACCTTTGTTTGTTTTTTTTTTCTCTCACGCCGTCCACGGTCCCTCGACGACAAAAAATCAAGCAGATTTTTTTCCCTCTGAAATTTTTTCTCCCATTCCACATAATTTCGTTGTCATCCATGTTGTTGTCGTGGCACATCGCACGCCGTTGCTAGCGTTGTTGTCGTTTGCTATTAACGCTATCGTCATCGCTTCGCCAGCGCTCCACAACACGTTTTTCATTGAGGTAAAATTTTCTCGCTTGATTTCTTTTCATTACTAATTTAAGTATTTAAAAAATTTTAGTGTTAATTTTATATATATTTATGATTTTGTTTGCTAGTCAAGTATGTCAAATGTTTATAGATATATTAAAATCTTCCGTTCATTGTGTGATTTGTTATTTTAATGTGATTTTCTAAAATATTATGTTGATGATCAATTAGGTGAAATTGCAATATTGAGGTATTTTAAGAAAATACGTGATGAACCTACTTCAAACAAATCATCTCCTCCTCCTCCACCTCCTCCTCCGCCTCTTCCACCACCTCCTCCTAATGTGGACTCAAATGAGTATCCTAGTGATCCTGGTCTAAGAAAGCATATCCTTGAGTATAATGTTAATGAAAGGGAGATTGTTCGACGTTACTATTTGCAAAAAGGTCCGTTTCAACCTAAGAATTATGAATTTCCTTGGCGTTCTTGTTCAAAGGAGAAATGAAGATTTAGAGCTATATGGTTTAGTCTTCATCCTAATTGGCTAGATATAGCATCGCAAAAGACGCGGCCTTTTGTCTTTATTGTTATTTATTCAAAGCGGATCATGATGGTCAAAGTGGTGGAGATTCTTTTGGTACTGAGGGATTTAAAAATTGGAGAAAGAAAGAAAAATTTCATGAACATGTTGGAAATCAGAGCAGTATTCACAATAGATGTATGATGGCAGCTTATGACTTGATGAATCAAAAACAACATATTGAAACTTGTTTGGTCAATCAATCTAGTCAAGTAACTGTCGATTATCGTGTTCGTTTGACAGCATCAATTGATTGCATAAGATTCCTTGTGCGTCAAGGATTAGCATTTCGTGGTCATGATGAATCAACAAACTCACTCAATCAGGATAATTTTCTTGAACTGTTAAGATTTCTTGCTGACCATAATGAGAATATCAATAGAGTTACACTGGACAATGCTCCCTCAAACCTCAAATTGACATCGCCTGATATTCAACAAGATATTATCAGATCTATTGCCTATTTAACTACTAATTCTATTCTTGGAGATCTTGGTGATGAATTATTTACTATATTGGTTGATGAAGCTCGTGATATATCTGTTAAAGAACAAATGGCAGTTGCTTTACAGTTTGTAGATGAAAGGGGAAATATTGTTGAACGCTTTCTAGGTATTGTACATGTAAGCGACACTACTGCCTTATCACTTAAGATTGCTATTGATTTTTTGTTGTGCCGACATGGATTATCTATATCTAATTTGCGAGGGCAAGGATATGATGGAGCTAGCAATATGAGAGGAGAATTCAATGGCTTAAAAAGCTTAATTATGATGGAGAATAAGTCTGCTTATTATGTTCATTGTTTTGCTCATCAACTGCAACTTACACTTGTAGCTGTTGCTGAAAATCACATGAAAATTTCTACTTTTTTTGACATTGTTGCACAATTAAACAATATTGTTGGAGCGTCATGCAAGCGAAGAGACATACTTCGTGAGAAACAATTTGAAAAAGTTATTAAAGGAATTGATAATGGTGACATCTTGACTGGACAAGGTATGAATCAAGAGAAGACATTAAAAAGAGCTGGGAGTACACGTTGGGGTTCACATTATAATACATTGTTGAGTTTGATATGCTTGTATCCTTCAATTATTGATGTCCTTTTATTTGTTGAAGAGGAGGGAAAAGATCACAAGCAAAGGGCACAAGCAAATAATCTTTTAGAATTGATTGGAAAATATGAGTTTATATTTCAGATGCACTTAATGAAAAATATCTTGGGAATCACAAATGATTTATCACAAGCTTTACAAAGGAAAGATCAAGACATTGTAAATGCCATGATTCTTGTAAGATCAAGCAAACATCAACTGCAAACCATGAGAGATGATGGTTGGGATTTGTTACTGAATGAAGTTTCTTTATTTTGTGTTAAATATGAGATAGTCACCCCGCATATGGAAGACTTATTCGTTTCTCATGGGAGATCACGACGAAATATTGAAGGAAGGACAAATCTTCACTATTACCGCGTTGAAATGTTTTATGAAGTGATAGATTTGCAACTTCAAGAGTTGAACAGTCGGTTTAACAAGGTGAACACAGAATTGTTGTTATGTATGGCTTGTCTTGATCCATCAAATTCATTCTCTGCTTATGATAAAAGGAAATTGCTTCAGTTTGCTGAGTTTTATCCATCAGATTTTTCCCTGATAGAGTTAATGCATCTTGAGCATCAACTTGATAACTTTATTTTTGATATGCGGAGTAGCAATCAATTTTCTGAGATTGTGGGGATTAGCCAGCTTGCTAAAAGGATGGTTCAATTGACGAAACATCGTCTGTATCCTTTGGTATATTTACTTTAGAAATTAGCATTGTTATTACCTGTTGCAACTGCAACTGTGGAAAGAGTATTTTCAGCAATGAAAATAATCAAAACATAACTTCGAAATCGGTTAGGAGATGATATGGTAAATAATTGTTTGATACCATATATTGAGCGAGATGTGTTTGATACCGTTGATAATGAAGCTATTATTCAGCATTTTCAAAGTATGAAATCTCGAAGAGTGACATTGTAAAAATATATGAAGCTAATATATGACTTTTATTATATATTTTTTATGTTGTATTATTTTTGTTAATTTATTGAATTCACCCTCTCTTATTAAAATTTCTGGCTACGCCACTGCCTACATAACTACATTAATAATATTAAATGAAAATTTCAAATTAATATTTAGTGGGGATCTTTTTTCAAAAAAAAACCCATCCAAAAATAAGCGTATGCTGCATAAAGTGGCGAACACACGGAATTCTTTAGTAAAAGGTGAAAGAATAATTCGCTCTATGTTCACAATGCAGCTATGTTATTTATGTTAGCAGAAGTGGCACCAATTTAAAATGTTTTTCACAAGAAGCAGCTTCAACTACGGACGATGTGGGACTAAAAACTAATTAAACTTTAATCAATCAGCATCACCATAACAAGCATAATGGGTCTTCAACCTTGTGACCATATGACCCTTCCCAGACCTGCCTCCCTCTCGTGCCCTTCATACGCTTCTCCTCGTTTGCTACTCAACTTGCCTCCGCAACGCCTTTTGTTCCATCACCCAAAAACCCGAACCAAATACCCAATTTTATGTTAGACACAAAGCCCAAGATAGCTCGTAAATCCTAAGTGATTTATTCTCATTTCTTATCGTTTATAAATTATAACTATATTGTTTAGTTATATATTAAATTTAATATATTTATTTAATTGGTTAGTTGATTTGTCTTGTTTAAAATATTTCTGATTCTGTAGTAATAAAGAAATGAACATGTTTAAATATGAAACTTGTAAAAATAACTCTTCAATTCGTAATAGAGGGAAGAATAATTTTTAACAATTCTATAGTTATCTAAATTGAAAGGGAGTTAGATTGGAAAATTTAATAACAATATAATAAATAATGAGTCTAATTTTTTTTTAAAAAAATTGAAGAATACAATTTTAATAGTATTTTTGCTTCATACTTTTGAATGAGTTAAATGTTAGATTTCAGAAAACTCAGAGGGCTAAAAGGCAAGAAGGGCTGAGTTAAAGGGGGATAAAACAAATAGCACAAGTGTAGGGGAGTTTTCGCAAAAGATCAAACTTTAATTAACCCAATTGATTACTCTTCCTTTTCTATTGGTTTCCCCTCACATTAAAGCCACAGCCGATTCTTTTCCTATGCCTCTCCGCGAGCCCTAGCACAGGGAGGTGCCGACCCTTCTTCTTCTTCTCCCCTTCGGCTTGCGCCCTCTCAATCGGCGCCGGCAAACCCCGAGGACCTTCCTTTCTTCCTCCTCCCGATCGCAGACGACCTCTATGTGACCTCGTGCGGATCAGGGAGCCGGAAACCAGTCGGATCTTGGGTGTTGGGCAGCCGTCGCAGCGGCATCACACGCATCGCGTGCCACAGTCGTTCGTCCTCGAGATCGGGCTTCTGGTTGAGGGTCACTTACCCTAGGTATCTCCCTGAGTCTCTCGAGTTTGATCGTGTGTTCTTGATCTGCCGTGAGTTGGTTTCTAAGCTTGAACTAGGGTTTCGTGTGTGGGATGGTTTAGGATGTTTGTCTTTGTTGGCTTTCTATCTGTGAAGGGATTTGAATTCCTTGTTTCATCCGTGAGCTCCACATTGTGGTAGGGTTTGGATTCCAATTCGGTCTTTTGGTATTGCCGTGAGCTATAGCATGAATCAGGTGATGGTTTTCCCAGATTTGTAATGGGAATTCTGATTTGATTTTGGATTTGTGCTTGGGATGGTACTTCATCGATGTGGTATTGGTTTAGTCACCATCTAGTGGATTCTTGGCATTTCTGATGGGGTGAGTTGAGGTATCATGCCGTGTGTTGAAATTTTGCATTCATGATGTTTTGGGTACTAATCAATTAGGAAATGAATGCTATGTTGTTTACCTTTGTTTCTGTGGTATGCTGTGGGAATGTTGTGGACCTTGTTGGTGTAAGGTAAGCTCGGTAAGGGTAAAGGGTGCTTGTTGTGCATGGCTGTAAATGGGTGGACTTCTTGATCTTTTCTACCTATGTTCTTGGATGAATAGTGTTGGGATCTTGAGTGTTAGTACGGAGCTTTATGGATGAGTTTGGTTTCTTTGGGAAATTAGGCTAGTCTAAATATATAGAATCGTTTGGTAATTAGTCATTTAATTTGGGGTTAATCAAATGATTAGGATGATTAGAATCATTGCTTATACGGATTAGTAGTTGATTAATTATTTACATTTGTGTAAATAGTTGAAGATTTTATATTTGATGCAGGGAATTGATTGGCTTGGTTATTTCATTTGGATATTGGACGGGGTTCTCCTCGCTTACAAGCTACTACAGCGGAGGCGGGTATCTCTGACTCTTCTTTTAGATTTGTCACAGATATATATATACTTGATATGCTTGTTTAGCAATAGAGTAATAGATCGTGGCATGACTCTTATGTTTGGTTTGCTGATATTGCTTGTGCCACAATTGACGTGCGATACCTATACCTTTAGGACTTAGGTTATGGTGCATTACTTACGATCCTTGCATATCATGTCGATATAGGTGGATTAGATAGTGGATGCTGTTTTGACCAGTGTTATGCATCATCGTGCACTGTGCATCACTGTCGAGCAGGGGCCCCTTTTGGGTTAGCTAGGTCGACAGTCATACTGACCTACCCATACGGCCACTCATGGGTTAGTGGTTGACGGAGTATGGGTAGTGTGCTCTGTGCTGCTTCGCTCGTGCACTCATGGGTTAGTGATTCGGAGCGTGATAGCAGGCAGATGTCCCTCCTTGAGTTGTCCAGATACCAGGAGATGAGAGGGAGAGGTCTCTCCCCCATATATATATACATGGGGTAAGGGTAACACTCAGATAGAGATATCCTCCTAAGATGGCCAGGGGCTGATAGTGATATAGCCAGGATAGATTATGGCCTGGGGCTGATAGAGATGTCGCCGGATAGGTTTTGGCCTGGGGCTGTTAGTGATATCGCCAGGATAGGTCATGGAGTATGGGTGTTACGCCGACAGCATACCGTCTACTCGGTCGCTCAGGAGTAGTGATGGCAGAGTACGGACGGCAGTCACAGCTCTACGCCGGAGGTTGACCTCCGTTCAGCTTCCTCCCGTACATAGGTGACGATGTCTGACCGGCGACAGAGGTGACCATGTCATTGCACTTTGTGTGTTCGTGTATTTTGCCCTTGCTTGTGCTTGTTTATACTTGATGTTGTATATGATTGACATGCACTTACAGGAGACCCTTATGTCTGGTCTTAGCGACTCTGCTACTTTGGTATGGTAGTTCTTATTTGGCTCTTGCAGTTGTTCTTATTCCTGCCTATGCACATGTTATTTTGGTAGTCTATTACCCTGTTGCTATCTTAGAATATCTTGTATATATATGAGGAGATATTCGCTGAGTTCTATGACTCATCCCGTTAGCTCCTTGTTTTTTTTTCAGGAGGTTGGACTGGAGTGCCCGGTAGCCTGTCCCAGCTCGTGTATTGTCGAGACGATTCTCGGGGTTTGTCTTGGTATTTTGATGGGGTACCAGTTGGTACCCTCTTTCTGTTCATTTTGTCTTTCCGTTTCCGCTGTTGTATTCGTGTTTTGTTGGGTTGTTTACATGGCAGTATAGTTGTACTTTTGTATGACATGGAAGTCTTGTTCCATTTTGTTTCGTCGTAAGTCGGACCGGTCCGCAGTCAGGTATGATTTATTCGGTTTTATGTTATGTTCTGTCTTGATCGGAGGCCTGAGGCCTATGTTAAACTGCGTGGTTGTGATTTATGCGATGTCTGTATGTGTGAATTGTCCGCCGGACAGGGGAGGTGTTGTCCGATTTTCTATTGGACCAGCGGCTCCTGGGGTCTCGGGGCGTGACAATTTATTTGGTATCAGTGCGAGATTCTCGAGATACCTTATGGTCTTGTGGGTGTTTTTTAATTTTATGTCGGAGTCGTTTTCTCGATAGACGTGATTGGGACATGGCGGCGACGGGACTCCTCCAGGTGTCACAAGGTATATGTTGTGTTTCATTTACCTCTTATGTATCTATTGTCTAGTGTTTTGTTAGACATGATGATTTTCATTGTATAGCGGAGAATATTGATTCTCTGATAGTACCGACTGATGAGTCGGGGACTTGGGGTCAAATCAGACGACAAGCTATTGATGGTTGTATGCCTTAGCTGACTTTATCAGATATGAGATCAATTCACTTTAGCTCATGGAGCTTCAGTTATTCATAGATATCCTAGATGATATGTCTGGAGGACATGACCTGCTATGACGCAGTAGAGATGGTATTGGTTGTTTGTCATCTCAGTTGATAGAGGATAGAGATATCTTATTTCCGTGGGACTTTTGATCTCAGAGTTATTACGCTTTGGTTAGATAACTAAAAAGTACAGGCAGATGCGGCTTGTACCGATTTGAAAAGGTGTGTAGCTAGTTGCTTGCCACTTACGGGTTTATCGATGGGACCTCGTTTGGTGAACTAAGGAGGTACCTACGTACTTATGATTGATTTGCGCTGAGGCAAATCACTTTCGAGGTTAGACTATCTTTGGGTGGAAAATGTAAGGAAACTGTCAAAGAATTAAGAATCACGTCGTGATTATATTGAGATACTCTTGAGACATAGCGTGCCTCTATGTTATGGAGTTGGAACTTAGAGGTTTCTGAACCTTGAGTGGAGAATCGGAGGGATATTGGGTTACGAGAAGACGGTTAGTCGACTCGTTTTATGCTATTCTAGTCTATGAGGTTTTATGACTCGTAGACAGGTCGTATGTGTTAGATATTTTCGGTAGCACATCGAGAAGCAGGATCCGTTGGAATGCGATGGAGTGGGTGTTAGCAGCTGACACCGGTGAAATTTGACTATAACGGGTGTATGTTATAGAGGACAGTCTCCGAGGGGTAGACCGTTGGTTGTCGAGCGGGAGTGGTTACAAGTTGACCTCCAAATCAGTCCATGTGGTGGTTCATTGGCATCAGAGGCGACGAGGTTGCAGTTATCTTCTCGTCTCAGGGCTAGTGGTCCGAGTACGTGGACGTTAGGGTTTCCTACTGTCACTTGGCCGTACTGATGACAGTGGTAGCCTTAGCTCTCGGACGTCTCCGTAGTTTGAGAATTTTCGGACGTATGACCGAAGGAGTGTTCTAGCGTTTTCTATGGTTTGAAAATTTTCTGACCTATTTACGGGGGAGCTTCCTTGATTATCTCACCTAAGGGGCAAGGGAGGCTTACCGTTCTTGGTTTGTGTGTTTTGCAGGTAATACCGAAGATACAGAGACTTGAGGCGTTTTCGTTGGTGGACCGATATTGGGAAGGATATCGCGGAGGTTGTGGTTAGATGTTTGGTAGGTTAGTAGATGAAGGTTGAACTTTAGGGATCCACTGGGTTATATTAGACGTTTCCAATTTATGATTGGAAATAGGAATATGTAGTAAGGACCTTGTCGGGGATTTACTTAGGACTCAGGGAGGTTTGAAGTGAATTGGGTGAGTGTTCCAATTTGCGCAGTTCCCTGGGTTTGGCCGGCTATTACCGATGCTTGGTTGAGAGTCCTCCAGCATTTCATCATCACTTACATGCCTGATCAGGAAAGGCGTGAAGTTGTATGGACTGAAGCCAACAAGACCAGCTTTCAGGGGCCGAATCGGAGGCTTGTATCTGTGCCAGTTCTAGTACTATCTTCTGGAGAGGGTGATTTCACTAGATTTATTGAAGTCCCTCTCCTGGGATTAGGCGCAGTACTCATGCAGTATGGATGGGTGGTTGCTTATGTTTCGCGGTAGTTGAAGGAGCATGAGAGGAGCTACCTTGTTCACGACCTAGAGTTGGCTGTTATCATTTTTGCGTTGAAGATCTCAAGGCATTATCTTTATGGGATCACCTTCGAGATCTCCACCGACCATCGGAGCCTTCATTATCTATTCACTCAACGGAAGCTGAATCTCCGACAGAAGAGGTGGATGGAGTTTCTGAAGGATTACGACTGCACCATTAGCTACCATTCTGTGAAAGCTAATGTAGTCGTTGACGCTCTCAATCGGAAGTCCAGAGCTGTTCTGGCATGTCACAAAGTGATGGTCACAGATTTGATTCAGAGTTTCTCTGAGCTGGGGTTAGAGGAGCAGTCTCGGACAGAGAGAGAACTGCTAGTGACTTTGATGATTCAGTCAGAGATTTCGGACGAGGATCAGAGAGGTTCAGGTCAGTGACCAGCATATTCAGTTTCAGGGTAGCCAGGCGATTTCAGGAGAGCAGTAGGATTTCACATGTGACGAGGAGGGTGTTCTGTACTTCCGAGGGAGGTTGTGTGTACCAGAGGCGCACCCTGTCTTAGAGGAGTTGCTGCAGGAGGCTCACTGATCACGTTTTGCTATTCATCCGGGTAGCACTCGGATGTATCGTGATTTGAGACGTTCCTATTGGTGGAACGACATGAAGAGGGATGTCACGGACTTTGTTGCTAGATTTCTCGTCTGTCAGCAGGTTAAGGCAGAGCACCAGAGACCTGCTGGACTCCTCTAGAGGATTCCCATTCCCGAGTGGAAGTGGGAACATATCACCATGGACTTCGTTGTGGGCTGGCCGAGGACTAAGAGAGGTCATGATGCGATTTGGGTAGTCGTGGACCGACTAACTAAATCTGCTCACTTCTTAGCTATCCAGAGGACAGATTCTCTTGATAGATTGGCAGAGTTGTGCTGTCGGGAGATGGTCAGATTGCACGGAGTCACTTTGAGTATTATTTCTGATAGAAATCTGCGCTTTACATCTCAGTTCTGGCAGAGTTTGCAGAGGGCTATGGGCATAGAGCTTCGTCTCAGCACAGCATTTTATTCTCAGATAGACGGACAGTCAGAGCGTACTATCCAGACTTTGGAGGACTTACTGCGCTCGTGTGTGATGGACTTTGAGGGCAGTTGAGAGGACCATTTGCACTTGGTTGAGTTCGCCTACAACAACGGCTTTCATTCGGCGATGCAGATGACATGGGTTGAGGCGTTGTATGGTAGGGCGTGCAGGACACTCACCCTCTGTGATTATTTCAGAGAGACTCAGCTGCTGGGACCCCAGAGAGTTCAGCACGAGGCAGAGTGAGTACGGACTGTCAGACAGAGGTTATTGCAGTATAGGATCGCCAGGAAAGCTATGCTGATCGGAGGCGCAAACCCATATAGTTTGCTGCGGGTTATCATGTCTTCCTTCGAGTTTTACCTACGAAAGGGGTGAAATGTTTTGGCCTCAAAGGTAAGCTAGCTCCACGGTATATTGGTCCGTTCCAGATTCTGGAGAGGATTGGAGCTGTAGCTTATCGCTTAGCACTTCCATCGTCCTTGACCGGCATCCACGATGTGTTCCATGTATCTATGCTTAGAGGATATGTGTCAGATCTCACACACATCATTCCGAGGTGTTTGTTCCGCTCCAGCCTTACGCTACTTATGAGGAGGTGGTACCTGTACGAATCTTGGGGTTCCGGGAGCGTTAGCTTCGGGACAAGACTATTCGGCTGGTCAGGGTCGGATGACAGCACCACTCGGATGCAGAGACGACTTGGGAGCTCGAGGATACTATCTGAGCTCGATATCCCCATTTATTCGACTAAGGTAGGTGTTGTTAGTTCATACCAGCATGCGTACTTCATATATGTATACTGCTGTTAGTATCTGTTATTAGCAAGGATAAATTTGGGGACCAAATTTTTATTAGTGGGGGAGAATGTTAGATTTCAGAAAACTCAGAGGGTTAAAAGGCAAGAAGGGCTGAGTTAAAGGGGGATAAAACAAATAGCACAAGTACAGGGGTGTTTTCGCAAAAGATCAAACTTTAATTAACCCAATTGATTACTCTTCCTTTTCTATTGGTTTCCCCTCTCATTAAAGCCACAGCCGATTCTTTTCCTATGCCTCTCCGCGAGCCCTAGCACAGGGAGGTGCCGACCCTTCTTCTTCTTCTCCCCTTCGGCTTGCGCCCTCTCAATCGGCGCCGGCAAACCCTGAGGACCTTCCTTTCTTCCTCCTCCCGATCGCAGACGACCTTCTATGTGACCTCGTGCGGATCAGGGAGCCGGAAACCAGTCGGATCTTGGGTGTTGGGCAGCCGTCGCAGCGGCATTACACGCATCGCGTGCCACAGTCGTTCGTCCTCGAGATCGGGCTTCTGGTTGAGGGTCACTTACCCTAGGTATCTCCCTGAGTCTCTCGAGTTTGATCGTGTGTTCTTGATCTGCCGTGAGTTGGTTTCTAAGCTTGAACTAGGGTTTCGTGTGTGGGATGGTTTAGGATGTTTGTCTTTGTTGGCTTTCTATCTGTGAAGGGATTTGAATTCCTTGTTTCATCCGTGAGCTCCACATTGTGGTAGGGTTTGGATTCCAATTCGGTCTTTTGGTATTGCCGTGAGCTATAGCATGAATCAGGTGATGGTTTTCCCAGATTTGTAATGGGAATTCTGATTTGATTTTGGATTTGTGCTTGGGATGGTACTTCATCGATGTGGTATTGGTTTAGTCACCATCTAGTGGATTCTTGGCATTTCTGATGGGGTGAGTTGAGGTATCATGCCGTGTGTTGAAATTTTGCATTCATGATGTTTTGGGTACTAATCAATTAGGAAATGAATGCTATGTTGTTTACCTTTGTTTCTGTGGTATGCTGTGGGAATGTTGTGGACCTTGTTGGTGTAAGGTAAGCTCGGTAAGGGTAAAGGGTGCTTGTTGTGCATGGCTGTAAATGGGTGGACTTCTTGATCTTTTCTACCTATGTTCTTGGATGAATAGTGTTGGGATCTTGAGTGTTAGTACGGAGCTTTATGGATGAGTTTGGTTTCTTTGGGAAATTAGGCTAGTCTAAATATATAGAATCGTTTGGTAATTAGTCATTTAATTTGGGGTTAATCAAATGATTAGGATGATTAGAATCATTGCTTATACGGATTAGTAGTTGATTAATTATTTACATTTGTGTAAATAGTTGAAGATTTTATATTTGATGCAGGGAATTGATTGGCTTGGTTATTTCATTTGGATATTGGACGGGGTTCTCCTCGCTTACAAGCTACTACAGCGGAGGCGGGTATCTCTGACTCTTCTTTTAGATTTGTCACAGATATATATATACTTGATATGCTTGTTTAGCAATAGAGTAATAGATCGTGGCATGACTCTTATGTTTGGTTTGCTGATATTGCTTGTGCCACAATTGACGTGCGATACCTATACCTTTAGGATTTAGGTTATGTGCATTACTTACGATCCTTGCATATCATGTCGATATAGGTGGATTAGATAGTGGATGCTGTTTTGACCAGTGTTATGCATCATCGTGCACTGTGCATCACTGTCGAGCAGGGGCCCCTTTTGGGTTAGCTAGGTCGACAGTCATACTGACCTACCCATACGGCCACTCATGGGTTAGTGGTTGACGGAGTATGGGTAGTGTGCTCTGTGCTGCTTCGCTCGTGCACTCATGGGTTAGTGATTCGGAGCGTGATAGCAGGCAGATGTCCCTCCTTGAGTTGTCCAGATACCAGGAGATGAGAGGGAGAGGTCTCTCCCCCATATATATATACATGGGGTAAGGGTAACACTCAGATAGAGATATCCTCCTGAGATGGCCAGGGGCTGATAGTGATATAGCCAGGATAGATTATGACCTGGGGCTGATAGAGATGTCGCCGGATAGGTTTTGGCCTGGGGCTGTTAGTGATATCGCCAGGATAGGTCATGGAGTATGGGTGTTACGCCGACAGCATACCGTCTACTCGGTCGCTCAGGAGTAGTGATGGCAGAGTACGGACGGCAGTCACAGCTCTACGCCGGAGGTTGACCTCCGTTTAGCTTCCTCCCGTACATAGGTGACGATGTCTGACCGGCGACAGAGGTGACCATGTCATTGCACTTTGTGTGTTCGTGTATTTTGCCCTTGCTTGTGCTTGTTTATACTTGATGTTGTATATGATTGACATGTACTTACAGGAGACCCTTATGTCTGGTCTTGGCGACTCTGCTACTTTGGTATGATAGTTCTTATTTGGCTCTTGCAGTTGTTCTTATACCTGCCTATGCACCTGTTATTTTGGTAGTCTATTACCCTGTTGCTATCTTAGAATATCTTGTATATATATGAGGAGATATTCGCTGAGTTCTATGACTCATCCCGTTAGCTCCTTGTTTTTTTTTCAGGAGGTTGGACTGGAGTGCCCGGTAGCCTGTCCCAGCTCGTGTATTATCGAGACGATTCTCGGGGTTTGTCTTGGTATTTTGATGGGGTACCAGTTGGTACCCTCTTTCTGTTCATTTTGTCTTTCCGTTTCCGCTGTTGTATTCGTGTTTTGTCGAGTTGTTTACATGGCAGTATAGTTGTACTTTTGTATGACATGGAAGTCTTGTTCCATTTTGTTTCGTCGTAAGTCGGACCGGTCCGCAGTCAGGTATGATTTATTCGGTTTTATGCTATGTTCTGTCTTGATTGTAGGCCTGAGGCCTATGTTAAACTCCGTGGTTGTGATTTATGCGATGTCTGTATGTGTGAATTGTCCGCCGGATAGGGGAGGTGTTGTCCGATTTTCTATTGGACCAACGGTTCCTAGGGTCTCAGGGCGTGACATTAAATATTGAATATTCTTATTTCATATTTTCAAAAAGTTAATATTCACTTTTCAAAAAAATTAATATTTAATTTTCATATTTTCACTTAAAAGAGGGGGCACTTCGTACCTTCGAGAGACATGCAAATCCAAATCGATTCATGATCTTTTCGATAATATTATTCAAAAAATAATAAGATTGACTAACTATTAGATTATTATTATAAACCCTCGATTCAAAATGTTCAATAATGTATATTAATATTATATCACCACAAAGATAAATTTGGATATGCTTATTTACTCATACTCACCTATCGGTTAGTGATTTGACAAAAAAACACATGGAAACATAATTTTAGATGCATAGTGGACGTCAAGTATATTCAACAATTCAAGGTGACTTGGATAGAAAAATGATTACTTGCCTTGCACGAGAATTTAGAAAATTAAAATACACTTACATCAGTTTTTAACGTATAGCAGGACTACTCCGCCTTAAGGATACATTGATTAATCATTTCAAAAAATAAATTTCTACGTTTAAATTCACCAACATAACTACATTGATAATATTGATTCAAAATTTCAAAATTAACATTTTTAGTTGGGCTCTTTTTCAAAAACAAACCTCCAAAAATAATCATATGCTATTTTAAGTGGTGAACACACTAGATTCTTTAGTAAAAGGCGGATGAATAATTCACTCTGTGCTCATAACTCATCTGCGTGATTTATGTCAGCAAAACTGACACCAATATAAAATGATTCTTGAAAGAAGCGGCTTCAACTACGGACGATGTGGGGTTAACAACTAACTAAACTTCAATCGATTAGTATCACCATAACAAACATGATGGGATTCAACCTTGCGACCATATGTCCCTCCTCAGAGGCGCCCCCCTCACGTGCCCTTCGCATACTTCTCCTCCTTTGCTACTCGACCACCTCTCAATGCCTCTTCTTCCATCGTCCAAAAACCTGAGCCGAATGCCCATTCCTACTTCAAATGTCAAACCCGAGATAGCTCACAAATCCAGGTGATTTTCTTCTCTTTTTTATCATTTATAAATTATAACTATATTGTTTGGTTAAGTATCAAATCTAATACAATTATTTAATTGGTTAGTTGATTTGTCTTGTTTTAATTCTTTCAGTTTCTATAGTAATAATGAAACGAGCATGTTTAAATATTAAACTTGTTAAAACAACTCTTCGTAATAAATGGAAGGATAACTTTTAATAGATTCTATATTTATCTAAATTGAACAGGAGTTGATTTAAAAAATTAATAACAATATAATAAATAATGAGTTTAAGTTTTTTGAAAAAATTAGAGAACACAATTTTATTAGTATTTTTGCCACACACTTTTGAATGTATTAAATATTGAGTATTCTTATTTCAGATTTTCAAAATATTAATATTCACTTTCAAAAAGTTAATATTTACTTTTCATAATTTCACTTGCCAAATCCAAATCGATTGTTGATCTATTGGATAATCAAATTCAAAAAATGAATAAGATTGACTAACTATTAGATTATTATTATAAACCCTAGATTCAAAATGTTCAATAATTGTATATTAATATTAAATAACCACTCTGCTTGTTTAATCATTCTCACCTTCCAGTTAGCGATTTGAAGAAAAAAAAATACTTGGAAACATAATTTTAGATGCATAGTGGGCATCAAGTATATTCAACTATTTAAGGTGGCTCGGATAGAAAAATGAATACTTTTGTTGCACGAGATTTTAGAAAATTAAAATACAACTACGCCAATTAGAAAATTAAAATACAGCTACGTCAATTTTTACTGTATAGTTGGACTACTCCGCCTTTAGCATATATCGATTAATCATTTCAAAAAATAAATTTTTATGTTTATATTCACCAACATAACTACATTGATAATATGAATTCAAAATTTCATAATTAATATTTAGTTGGGCCCTTTTTCAGAAAAAGAAACCCTCCAAAAATAAGCATATGCTGCTTTTAGTGGCGAACACACGGTATTCTTTAGTAAAAGGCGAAAGAATAATTCGCTATGTGCTCACAACGCAGCTGCGTGATTTATGTCAGCAAAACTGGCTCCAATTTAAAATGTTTTTCGGATGAAGCAGCTTTAACTACAGACAATGTGGGACTAAAAACTAACTAAACTTCAATCGATCAGTATCACAATAAAAAATATGATGGGATTCAACCTTGCGACCATATGGCCCTCCTCAGAGGCGCCTCCCCCCCTCTCGTGCCCTTCGCATTCTTCTCCCCATTGCCACTTGACCACCTCCCCAATGCCTCTTCTTCCATCGCCAATCCTAGACAATTATTTGTCTTTTTTTATCGTTTATAAATTACAACTATATTGTTTGGTTATCTATTAAATCTAATATATTTATTATATTGGTTAGTTGATTTGTCTTGTTTTAACTCTTTCAGTTTCTGTACTAAAAACTAAACTAGCATGTTTAAATATCAAACTTGTTAAAACAACTCTTCATAATAAATGGAAGGATAATTTTTAATAGATTCTATATTTATCTAAATTGAATGGGAGTTGATTGAAAAAATTAATAACAATATAATAAATAATGATTTTAAGTTTTTTGACAAAATTGGAGAACACAATTTTAATAGTATTTTTGCCTCACATTATTGAATGTATTAAATATTGAGTATTCTTATTTCAGATTTTCAAAATATTAATATTCACTTTTCAAAAAGTTAATATTTACTTTTCATAATTTCACTTGCCAAATCCAAATCGATTGTTGATCTATTGGATAATAAAATTCAAAAAATGAATAAGATAGACTAACTATTAGATTATTATTATAAACCCTAGATTCAAAATGTTCAATAATTTTATATTAATATTAAATAACCACAAAGATGAATTTGGATCTGCTTGTTTACTCGTTCTCACCTTCCGGTTAGTGATTTGAAAAAAAAAATACTTGGAAACATAATTTTAGATGCATAGTGGGCATCAAGTATATTCAACTATTTAAGGTGGCTCGGATAGAAAAATGAATACTTTCTTCAACGAGATTTTAGAAAATTAAAATACAGCTACGTCAATTTTTACTGTATAGTTGGACTACTCTACCTTTAGCATATATCGATTAATGATTTCAAAAAATAAATTTTTAAGTTTATATTCACCAACATAACTACATTGATAATATGAATTCAAATTTTCAAAATTAATATTTAGTTGGGCTCTTTTTCAGAAAAAGAAACCCTCCAAAAATAAGCATATGCTGCTTTTAGTGGCGAACACACGGTATTCTTTAGTAAAAGGCGAAAGAATAATTCGCTATGTGCTCACAACGCAGCTGCGTGATTTATGTCAGCAAAACTGGCTCCAATTTTAAATGCTTTTCGGATGAAGGAGCTTTAGCTACAGACAATGTGGGACTAAAAACTAACTAAACTACGATCGATCAGTATCACAATAAAAAATATGATGGGATTCAACCTTGCGACCATATGCCCTCCTGAGAGGCACCCCCTGTCGTGCCCTTCGCATTCTTCTCACCTTTGCTACTCGACCACCTCCCCAAGCCTCTTCTTCCATCGCCAATCCCAGGCGATTTTTTATCTTTTTTATCGTTTATAAATTACAACTATATTGTTAGGTTATCTATTAAATCTAATATATTTATTATATTGGTTAGTTGATTTGTCTTGTTTTAACTCTTTCAGTTTCTGTAGTAAAAATGAAACGAGCATGTTTAAATATCAAACATGTTAAAACAACTCTTCGTAATAAATGGAAGGATAATTTTTAATAGATTCTATATTTATCTAAATTGAAAAGGAGTTGATTGAAAAAATTAATAACAATATAATAAATAATGATTTTAAGTTTTTTGACAAAATTGGAGAACACAATTTTATTAGTATTTTTGCCTCACACTTTTGAATGTATTAAATATTGAGTATTCTTATTTCAGATTTTCAAAATATTAATATTCACTTTTCAAAAAGTTAATATTTACTATTCATAATTTCACTTGCCAAATCCAAATCGATTGATGTTCTATTGGATAATAGAATTCAAAAAATGAATAAGATAGACTAACTATTAGATTATTATTATAAACCCTAGATTCAAAATGTTCAATAATTGTATATTAATATTAAATAACCACAAAGATGAATTTGGATCTGCTTGTTTACTCGTTCTCACCTTCCGGTTAGTGATTTGAAAAAATAAATACTTGGAAACATAATTTTAGATGCATAGTGGGCATCAAGTATATTCAACTATTTAAGGTGGCTCGGATAGAAAAATGAATACATTTCTTGCACGAGATTTTAGAAAATTAAAATACAGCTACGTCAATTAGAATATTAAAATATAGCTACGTCAATTTTTACAGTATAGTTGTGATAGAACATTGTGTTTTCTCCGAACCACATGAATTCTAGAAAATCAAATAAGAACTTGAAGAGAAAACATAATATACATAAGCATGGATCTATTGTTTCATCGAATCATGACATAACATATATAAAATGCATAAACCGAATGACAAAGAACTTGATTGATTAGCCATCGTCTTTGTCGTGGCATCTTCGGCTTGATCCCTATGGAAGAAAATGCAACGGAAAGAAGGAGAATCTTCAAGGGGCTTAGGGTTGACGGCGCCGTAATGTTTCTTGTCAATGGGGAACAAGAAATTAGGTCAAGATAATCCTTAAACCCTTGGTGACCTCCCCTTTATATAGAAATCCAATCTGTTATCAACCCATAGATAATAACAGATTGGTCTAAAGAGTTTTATACATTGAATACGCATCCAATAATCTGAAGCCCAGAAAATATAAGTTAGATCACTTTAAGGGCTCAGATTGTATTTACATGTGCAACTTACAAATAAACCCACCTAATAGGGATAATAATAATATCCAACAATCTCCCACTTGGGCTATATGTGAGTTGTATTGTATATACAAGCAAAACTTTAGTTGATATCAAACTTTATGGGTACAAGATACCCCTATAAACAATCTAGTCCATTAACTTCATTGGTATAGGACTAAAGAGGTCATAACTACTGTATATGATCGTAACATGCCCCAACAGTAATCACAATTCCAATGTCATTAACGACATAGATCAAGATGCGGATGTATAGAGTAGAAATTACATGAAATGTGATCAGTACATGTCAATTTCGAACTGGTCCAAAGCGACTTAAATGAGTCTGATCATTTGTAAATACCTTATGCTAAACTGCAACAGCAAATCATGATCCAAACATTATGATTCCAAAAGGAATCTGTATCATATTTACAAACACCAAATGCTAAATAGCAGTAGTAAATCATGATATCGTATTCAGAGTGTCAAACAAACATATGAATCCCCATTAATATTTTGAACCTGAAGTACGTACAATAATCAAAATAAAATGTTTGTCTTTATTAACATAGAGCAATAAAATAAATACAGACTCCCACTAGATGAGTTCTTCTTCCATAAGAAGAACTCCCATATCCACAACATGCACATGAAACACCTTGGGCACCAAGCCTTTGGTGTGTGGATCGGCCAACATGGAATATGTGCAGATGTGCTCTACCATAATCTGGCAACTCTGAACTCTCTCTTTAACCGCTAGAAACTTAATGTCGATGTTCTTGGACTTCGACGAACTGCGGTTGTTCTTGGCATAAAGTTCTGCAGCTTTATTATCACAGTAGATCCTCAGTGGCCTGTCAATGCCATCAACGATATGCAATGCTATGATGAAGTTCCGCAGCCAAATCCCGTGATTGGATGATTTATAGTATGCTACCAATTTTGCCTCCATAGTAGAAGTAGCTACTAGCGTCTGCTTGACGATCTTCCAAGATATAGCCCCTTTAGCAAGCATGAAGATATAGCCTGAAGTGGACCTCCTGCTATCTAAGCATCCAGCAAAATCGGAGTCTGAATAACCAATCACCTGCAGATGATCTGACCTTCGATATTTAAGCATGTGCCTTTTAGTTCTTTGCAAATACCGCATCACTCTTTTAATTGCTTTCCAGTGTGACGGTCCTGGGTTATTAACATATCTACCTAACATCCCAACTACAAATGCTATATCTGGTCGAGTGTAAACTTGTGCATACATGAGACTTCCCACTGCTGATGTATATGAGAATTGTTCCATCTCCTTTATTTCAAGTTCAACTCGTGGACACTGCTGCAAACTGAACTTGTCACCTCTTGACACAGGTGTGTCACCAGGTGTATAGTTCTGCATGCCATACCTTATAAGCACCTTCTCAATATAGGCTTGTTGTGAAAGTCCAAGAATGCCTCCTGACTGATCACGACAGATCTGAATGCCTAGAACAAAAGATGCTTCACCAAGATCTTTTATTTCAAAATTTACCAGATAGAAATAACTTGGTTTCATGCAGTAGACCCTTATTATTGCTCGCAAGCAATATATCATCCACGTATAAAACAAGTATAACAAACTTGCTCCTACTAAACTTGACATATATGCACTGATCAACGGGGTTCTCTTTAAATCCAAATGAGGTAACCACTTGATCAAATTTTCGGTGCCATTGACGGGGCGCCTGCTTTTAACCATAAATGGACTTCTTTAATCTACATACTAGGTGCTTTGAGTCTGAGGACTCAAAGTTCTCCGGTTGCACCATATATATAGACTCCTCTATGTATCCATTGAGGAATGCAGTCTTTACGTCCATTTGATGTAGCTCCAAATCAAAATGAGCTACAAGTGCCATGATTACCCTAAGGGAGTCTTTCGTCGACACAGGTGAGAAAGTCTCCTTATAATCAATGTCTTCCTTTTGAGTGAATCCCTTGGCAACAAGACAAGCCTTATACCTTTCGATATTTGAATCTCGCTTGGTTTTAAATATCCATTTACAGCCAACGGGTTTCGAACCTTCAGGCAATTCGACAAGTTCCCAAACGTCATTGTCTACCATAGACTTTAACTCTTCTTGCATGGCGTTAATCCACCTTTCAGGGTTAGAGCATTGTTTGACTTCTTGGAAAGATGTAGGATCACTTTCCAACCCTATATCACTCATGCTCTTGGAGATAAAAATAATCACGAGAATTCATGCTTCTTCGTTCCCTTGTGGATCGCCTTAAGGGCACTTGTGTTTGAGGCAGTTGAGGTACTTGCTCATCAATATAAGGTAATACTTCAATTTCAGTGGTAGACTCCTCCAATTGCATTAGAGATGTCATGGGAATATCTTGGTTCACTACGCTCACTGGATGTGCAATATCCATAATGTGTGGTATGGATACCATACTACTACTGATTGCACTAGTAGTGACCATAGGAGGATTGCCAACGCTTTCCTTAAAAGATACTTCCCTGATTTTATCACTCCCACTGTCTTCAATAAACTTGGTGTTTCCTGTTTTGAAGAAGGATCTATTAGATGGATCATAAAATTTATAACCCTTTGATCTCTCAGAGTAACCTACAAAATTGTAGCTAACAGTTCTTGAGTCCAGTTTCTTTTCATTAGGCTAGTAAGGCCTAGCCTAAGTTGGACAACCCCAAACGTGTAAATGCCTAATGCTAGGCTTTCTACCGTTACTATCTTACAAGGTACTCAATTGAGAAGGTAAACTGGAGTCTTGAGTGCCTCACCTCATAAAGACTCTGGTAGAGAAGTGAAAGTCATCATACTTCTCACCATGTCTTTAAGGGTCCGATTGCGACGCTCAGCTACACCATTCTAATTGGGTGTAGCATGCATAGTATACTGAGGCACAATCTGTAACGCCCAAAAAATCTCAAAACTAATTTCAGAAATATCCTAGAATTTATTCCGAATTTATGGATATTTTTATAGAATTTTTTCATGGACAAATAAGGCAAAAATGAATAAAAATAGAATACGCAGTAAAAAAACATAAGTGGGGTTTGACCCCTAGACCTATAACATGAGAGGAGAATAAACTTACTAAGTGAGATGGTTTGTTTTCATTGAAATAAAATAGAGGAAAAGATAAATAAGGTGAAGTTAGTTAAATTTTCCCATAAGTATAAAAGGGAAACTTAAGGGTTTTTAGATTTATTCTTTTCCTCACCTTCTCACCGCCGACCCCTCTCTCTCTCGTACGATTCTTCCTCTCCCTCTCCCAAGTCTCTCTTCCTCCCTCACTCACGGCAAACCAAGGAGGAGGTCCAAAGGGTTTGTGTTGGGCGGATTCAAGAAGGAGGACACGCTAGGGGATCTTCTCAAGGAGTAGTTCTTGGTTAGAGCCTCTCCGAGACTCCAAGGATCTTCCCTCTCCCTAAACCCTACGCATTAGAGTTGTAAGAAGAAGCGCAGGATGTAAGTACCCCTCACCAGCAGTAAGTAGCTTCGTTCGAATGCATAATCGTCTTAGTTTTATCTATTTGCAAGTTTATGCTCATATGTGTAGATTAACTCCCTCTACAGACTTTAAGGGCACCACTAGATGGGCTGGACGTGCTTCCCCCTTTAGTTGGGGGTTTAGACGCACCGTCGAGTGCCTAGGGAGAGTTCTTAAAAGAAAAGGGGAGTTTTAGGCATGCAAGGTGCTCGAGAAAATGTTAAGAAGCTCTAATATGAGTTTTAGCATGTTTATGAAATTAACTACCCTTGCTTAATGTTTATGGACCCTAGTTCGCCCATTAGGTGGGCTCCTAGATCGCCCTAGGCTCTAGATCGCCTAGTAGAAGCAAGGTTAAAGAAAAAAATATTTATGAAAGTATTTTACTTTTTATGGCATGTGCTTGGACTCTAGTTCGTCCATGGGTGGGCTCCTAGATCACCCCTAGGCCCCTAGATCGCCTAGTAGTACCCTAATGAGTTCGGGATTAGCTACCTTGGATCTATTTAGGGATGCGCGCATTAGCAACACATTGACGGGCCCACAACAACTTGATTAGTATTTTCACTTACTATATGTATAAGTTTCAAAAGTTCAGTATTAGCTTTAAGTGAAAACAGTTTAAAAATCAAGCTTAGTTCAGTTAGATTCTATGAATGCCATGTGAATTTAGTTATAAGAATATGATTTAGTCCATGTGCTTAATATGATGAGTATGCCATGATATCTGTTTAGATTATATGTTTCAGTAAGAATAAATGACAAGTATGATATGTTTTCTTACATGTGTTTTCAAAAGCATGATTTTCAAAATATGCATTGTTTTATGAGTAGAATGGTACTTACTAAGCTTTATGCTTATAGTTTTATTTTTCCTTATACTGCAGATAAGGGCAAAGGAAAAATAGAGTAGCGGAAGTGGCAGGGATGATGTGGAGTGTGTGATGGTGGATCTTGGAATGAAAAGAACCTTGGGAACTTGCATTATGAGGACGCATTACTAAGAATGTTAAATGAATTAGTTTCTTTGACATGTTTATCATTTTCCGCATCTTAAGTACCTTTGTCATGTTGTTAGCATCACTCTTGATATGAGCCTTGCGAGAATTCTAGTATGAGATTATGTATCATGAGTTGATATTATGCAGTTATGTCATGCCTAGCTTCTACATGTGATATGTTGAGTGATACATTTCAAGTGCATGTTAACTAGTAGTAAAATGCATGGTCTAAGGCTATAGAACCATTTATGATATTATAGTGCTACTATTGATGCATCTAGACATATACAATGCTTAGCTTTAGTAGCAAGTTGATACAAAGTTCATGTTTCTAATTTCATGCTTAGAGATGGTTGAAGTATGCCTTATTGTCATGAAAACATGTAGAATATGGCCTAGAATCATTGTATACCTGTTAATAAGCTTAAATATGAGTTTGTAGTATTTTTGGTACGAAGTAGGATGACCTTGGCACGTTTTTAGAATCTGAAAATTTAGATTTCAGAGCTGTCAGTCGACTACGACAGCTATCAGTCGACTGGTCGAGGGAACAGAAACATTCGAGCGAGTGAATCCCAGGTGCAGTCGACTGCACCAGTCGACTGGAATGTTATCAGTCGACTGGTGCCAATGTAAAATAGAAATTGTTGTACGGCTACTGGTTAGTGCTTCGGTCATGCAATGCTGAGGTTGGGGTATCAAATCTTGGCTAAGCTGATAAAATTAAAGATTTTGTTTAAACTCTTGTGTGCTTCGATTTCAGTTTTGCACGAATGGTTTAGCAATTAACTTCCAACTTGTTTTGTCATTTATAGCTGCATGTTTAAGTTATTAATTGTTAGTTCAGTAAATAGCAAAAATTTTAAATTCTCTTAGTTGGTTTATCATCCAGAAATTAGTAATCAGTCAGCCAGTTAGTAGCGATCCGCCTTAAAGCATAGTACCAGAAGGCGGGTCATTACAGATTGGTATCAAAGCAAGTTCCATCTTTCCTCCACACACACATCCAGCATCGTACCTGCAGCTTCCAAGTAAGAGTTCCTCTCACATTACTTATGTTTTCTTGCTTTTTCATTTCCTACTTAACTGAGGCATGTTTATAACTCATGGCACTTTAATATAGTTATAGTAAATATGTATGTCCTCTGTTATTTAGATAATGGCTAGAGGACGACCCACTAGAAGGGCACCAGCTACTAAGCCTCAATAGGAGGCAACTGACACAGTGACTCCACCTAATCTCGAGGAGATAGTGGCTCAGCTCCAGAGACAGATAGTTGAGCAGCAGCAAGAGATAGCCACTTTAAGGGCTAATCAGCAGACCACACCTACTGCTACGCCAGGACCAAATGTGGAAACCCCAATAGTGATAGAGGTTCCACCTAGAGCACCAATCCCACCAATAGCACCAGAAGCTCCAACAGTAGGGGCTAGAAGAGAAGCATATCTAGTTCAGTGGCAGAAACTCAAACCAGAGACCTTTTCAGGCACCAGTGAACCGTGGGATGCACAAGCCTGGTTCAAACCCCTGGAGAGTACCATGGAGCTTCTGGACTGGCCAGAACATGAGAAAGTAAAGTGCGCCTCCTTCTGCCTAGCAGGAGATGCTAGAATGTGGTGGGAAAGGGTGAAGGCCAAGCGAGACATAAATCAGATGACGTGGGCCAACTTCGAAGCTGAGTTCTTCGAAGAATTCTTTCATATGCGGGTTACTAACCGGCATTATGATGAATTCACTGAATTTCGTCAAGGTAACCTATCAGTAGAGGAAGCCGTGAAGAGATTCAACAGACTGGCTCGCCTGTGCCCTGAACTGGTCAGCATTGAACTGAGCGAGTCAGGCTAATGCTCAAGATGCTAAGGCCAGAAATAGCATTGAATGTGGCCAGCGGCGTCCATAGGCCGCAAACCTCAGAAGAACTAGTTAGCAGTGCTCTGATCACCGAGCACTACCTGAACAGCATGCAACAGCAGAAGTCAGTCATGACAGAAAGTAAAGGCCAAGGTAGTTCAGGAACTCAGAAACCCCAGGGCCACAACTCTAGCTGGAAAGGAAAGAATCAAGGCAAAAGAAAGCAGTGGAACAATCCGAAAGGGGAGCCAGCCAACAAGCAAGCCAAGTATCTCACTTGTCCCACATGTGGGAGACAACACCTAGGGGTCTGCCGCAAGGGCACCCGTGTGTGTTATAACTGTGGTCAAGAGGGGCACATGGCCAAGCCGTGCCCCACCAAGAACAGTCTGCCTACTCCACAGCCTACTCAGTATGGAGGCAAACCTGCACAGCTACATCGGATGAAGGCAACACTGGATGGTCCCCATATCAGTCAGGGCAGATTAGAAGCTCCATCAGCCACTACCAATGTATGGATCTTCTCACTGACCAGAGAGGATGTAGCGAATGCCTCGACAGTCGTGATAGGTCAGATATATATTTTACAACAAAATGCAACTGTCTTATTTGATACTGGGGCAACCCATTCTTTCATATCCAGGGCGTTCGCAGAGAAGTTAACTATACCTCCAGATGTACTTAGTGGCCAGTTCATAATCACCCTACCTTCAGGAGAGATTATGGCATCCACGCACTGGCTCCGTGCAGTGCCAGTTAGTATAGCAGGCAGGGAGCTTTATGGTGATTTGATCGTGCTGAATATGACTGATTATGATGTCATTTTTGGAATGGACTTCCTAATCAAGTACGGTGCCTCCATAGAATGTCGTAAAAGGAAAGTCATATTCCAACCTGAAGAAGGAGTGCAGTTTGAATACATCGGAGAACCCAAGAGAAAGTCCAAGAAATTTCTCTCAGCTCTAAAAGCATAGAAACTACTAGATTCAGGATGTACTGGATTTCTAGCACATGTAGTCAATACCGAACAAAAGAAGGACCAAAAGCTAGAAGAGGTCTCAGTGGTATGTGACTACCTAGCAGTCTTCACTGACGAGTTACCAGGCTTAGCGCCTGACAGGGAGATAGAGTTTGAGATAGATCTCATTCCAGGTACCAACCCCATTTCAAAAGCACCATACTGTATGGCTCCAGCAGAATTAAGAGAACATCAGGAGCAACTATAGGAGCTGCTCGACAAGGGTTTCATACGCCCTAGTCATTCACCTTGGGGAGCTCCTGTATTGTTCGTGAAGAAGAAAGACGGGTCCATGCGCTTGTGTATAGATTACCGGGCCTTGAACCAAGTCACCATCAAGAACAAGTATCCCTTGCCAAGAATTGACGACTTGTTCGATCAGCTAAAGGGAGCATCAGTGTTCTCAAAAATAGACTTGAGATCGGGATATCACCAGGTGAAAGTTAAGGAAGGTGACATCCCCAAGACAGCTTTCAGAACTAGATACGGACACTATGAGTTTGTAGTTATGCCTTTTGGAGTAACGAATGCTCCAGCGACTTTCATGGACCTCATGAACAGGGTGTTCCGAGAATATTTTGATAAGTTTGTTATTGTCTTCATCGATGACATTCTGATATATTCCAGGACTAAGAAGGAACACGCAGAACACCTGAAAACAGTATTAGAAATTCTTCAGCGGAGCCAACTCGATGCGAAATTCTCCAAGTGTGAGTTTTGGCTCGATCAAGTGTCTTTTCTAGGTCACATCATCTCCAAGGATGGTGTGATGGTAGACCCCAGCAAAATAGAAGCAGTAAGTAACTGGGTTAGACCGAAGAATGCCAGTGAGATCAGAAGTTTTTGGGTCTAGCCGGTTACTACAGGAAGTTTGTAGAGGATTTCTCCAGAATAGCCTCCCCACTGACAGCTCTTACCAGAAAAAATAGAAGGGTTCAGTGGACAGAGGACTGCGAGAACAGTTTTACAGAATTAAAGAGAAGATTGACTAGTGCTCCCATCCTGACTCTTCCAGAGACCACTGACAGCTTTGACATATATAGTGATGCTTCTAAATTAGGACTTGGAGCAGTGCTGATGCAGAATGCAAGGTTATCGCCTATGCCTCTAGACAACTCAAGGATTATGAGAAGAACTACCCCACTCATGACCTTGAGCTAGCTGCAGTAGTGTTCGCTCTCAAGATCTGGAGGCATTACTTATACGGAGCTCAGTGTAGGATTTTCACAGATCATTAGAGTCTGAAGTATTTCTTTACTCAGAAGGATCTGAACATGAGGCAACACAGATGGCTTGAGCTGGTCAAGGATTATGACATTGACATCCTCTACCATCCGGGTAAAGCTAATAAGGTGGCAGACGCACTTAGCAGGAAATCTAGTGCCACCCTACTAGCTTTGTCTACGATGTCACAGCCCCATTGGAAGGAAATATCAAAGTTCGGACTAGAAATTATAGTTGGGCAGCTCTCCACTTTAACATTAGCGTCAACCCTGCTTGAAGACATCCAGATAGCACAGGATCAAGATCCTGACCTTCAGAAAATCAAGCAGGGGATAGCAAAATCAGAAAATGGGGAGTTTCGCCTATCAGATAGTGGGATACTGCGGTGACCGCTTATGTGTTCCGAACCAAGAAGAGCTCCGAAGGAAGATCCTAGAGGAAGCACATGGATCTCCTTATGCGATGCATCCTGGTTCCACCAAACTATACCAAGACCTCAGGGGACGTTTTTGGTGGCCTGGGATGAAGAGAGACATCGCCAGATATGTCAGTACCTGTCTGACATGCCAGAGGGTCAAGGCAGAACATCAGAGACTAGGTGGAGTTCTACAGCCTATCCAAATTCCAGAATGGAAATGGGAAGATATTTCCATGGATTTTATAGTGGGACTACCCAGAACAACGAATGGATATAATGCGATCTTGGTGTAATAGTTGACAGATTGACTAAGTCTGCCCACTTCCTAGCTATCAGGATCTCCTATTCCATGGAACAGCTAGCTCAGTTATACCTCAAGGAGATCGTCAGACTACATGGAGTCCCTAGGACTATCATTTCAGATAGGGACAGTAGGTTCACTTCGCACTTCTGGGAGTGCGTACAGACAGCACTAGGCACCAAACTGAAGTTTAGCACAGCTTTCCATCCTCAGACAGATGGTCAGACAGAGAGAGAGTTAATTAAGTACTAGAAGATATGCTTAGAGCTTGTGCTTTAGATTTCAAGGGCAGTTGTGCAGATACCTGTGCTTAGCGGAATTCGCCTACAATAATAGTTATCAGGCCACTATCAGCATGACACCCTATGAGGCTTTATATGGGCGGAGGTGTAGATCTCCTATCTGCTAGTACGAGGGTGGTGAGAGGCAAGATTTAGGCCTACAGACAGATCTTATAAATGATATCACCGTAGCCATACAGCAGATCCGCCAGAGAATAGAAACAGCTCAGAGCCGCCAGAAGAGCAATGTTGATACACGGCGCAGACCATTAGAGTATGAAGTTGGGGATTCAGCATTCCTCAGAGTGGCTTCCATGAAGGGTAATACGTTTTCGGAAGAAGGGCAAGCTAAGTCCCAGATATGTAGGACCATACCCCATCACAAGAAGAGTTGGCAAAGTAGCTTATAAGCTAGAGCTACCTCAGGAGATGTCAGCTATCCATAATGTATTTCATGCTCCATGCTGAAGAAGTATATCCCAGATGCCACCCAGGTGATAGAGCCACAGATGATACAAGTCCGCGAAGATCTCAGTTATGATAGTCGGCCTATTCAAATAATAGACCGAGCAGTTATGAAATTGCGGAATAAGGAGGTGCCATTAGTGAAAGTCATATGGCAAAATCACAAAGTAGAAGAGGCAACATGGGAACCAGAGGACAGCATGAGGCAAAAATACCCAGAGTTGTTTTAAGTTCGAGGGCGAACTTTTTATAAGGTATGGGGGATTGTAATGCCCGAAAATTCTGAAAACTAATTTTAGAAATATCCTAGAATTTATTCCGAATTTATGGATATTTTTATATAATTTTTCCATAGACAAATAAGACAAAAATGAATAAAAATAGAATACGAAGTAAAAAAGCTTAAGTAGGCTTTGACCCCTAGACCTGTAGTATGAGAGGAGAATAGACTTACTAAGATGGATGGTTTGTTTTCATTAAAATAAAATAGAGGAAAAGATAAATAAGGTGAAGTTAGTTAAATTTTCCCATAAGTATAAAAGGGAAACTTAAGGGTTTTTAGAGTTATTCTTTTCCTCACCTTCTCACCGCCGACCCCTCTCTCTCTCTCGTGCGATTCTTCCTCTCCCTCTCCCGTGTCTCTCTTCCTCCCTCACTCACGGCAAACCAAGGAGGAGGTCCAAAGGGTTTGTGTTGGGCGGATTCAAGAAGGAGGGCACGCTAGGGGATCTTCTCAAGGAGTAGTTCTTCATTAGAGCCTCTCCGAGACTCCAAGGATCTTCCCTCTCCATAAACCCTGTGCATTAGAGTTGTAAGAACAAGCGCAGGATGTAAGTACCCCTCACCTGCAGTATAAGTAGCTTCATTCGTATGCATAATCATCTTAGTTTTATCTATTTGCAAGTTTATGCTCATATGTGTAGATTAACTCCCTCTACAGACTTTAAGAGCACCACTAGATGGGCTGGACATGCTTCCCCCTTTAGTTTGGGGTTTAGACGCACCGTCGAGTGTCTAGGGAGTGTCCTTAAAAGAAAAGGGGAGTTTTAGGCACACAAGGTGCTCGAGAAAATGTTAAGAAGCTCTAATATGAGTTTTAGCATGTTTATGAAATTAGCTACCCTTGCTTAATGTTTATGGACCCTAGTTCGTCCATTGGGTGGGCTCCTAGATCGCCCCTAGGCTCTAGATCGCCTAGTAGAAGCAAGGTTAAAGAAAAGAATATTTATGAAAGTATTTTACTTTTTATGGCATGTGCTTGGACTCTAGTTCGTCCATGGGTGGGCTCCTAGATCACCCCTAGGCCCCTAGATCGCCTAGTAGTACCCTAATGGGTTCGGGATTAGCTACCTCGGATCTATTTAGGGATGCACGCATTAGCAGCACATTGCCGGGCCCAATGCAGCATGATTAGTATTTTCACTTACTATATGTATAAGTTTCAAAAGTTAAGTATTAGCTTTAAGTGAAAACAATTTTAAGATTAAGCTTAGTTCGGTTTGATTCTATAAATGTCATGTGAATTTAGTTATAAGAATATGATTTAGTCCATGTGCTTAGTATGATGAGTATGCCATGATATCTGTTTAGATTATATGTTTCAGTAAGAATAAATGACAAGTATGATATGTTTTCTTACATGTGTTTTCAAAAGCATGATTTTCAAAATATGCATTGTTTTGTGAGTAGGATGGTACTTACTAAGCTTTATGCTTATAGTTTCATTTTTTCTTATACTGCAGATAAGAGCAAAGGAAAAATAGAGTAGCGGAAGCGGCAGGGATGATGTGGAGTGTGTGATGGTGGATCTTGGAATGAAAAGAACCTTGGGAACTTGCATTATGAGGACGCATTACTAAGAATGTTAAATGAATTAGTTTCTTTGACATGTTTATCATTTTCCGCATCTTAAGTACCTTTGTCATGTTGTTAGCATCACTCTTGATATGAGCCTTGCGAGAATTCTAGTATGAGATTATGTATCATGAGTTGATATTATGCAGTTATGTCATGCATAGCTTCTACATGTGATATGTTGAGTGATACATTTCAAGTGCATGTTAACTAGTAGTAAAATGCATAGTCTAAGGCTATAGAACCATTTCTGATATTATAGTGCTACTATTGATGCATCTAGACAGATACAATGCTTAGCTTTAGTAGAAGTTGATACAAAGTTCATGTTTCTAATTTCATGCTTAGAGATGGTTGAAGTATGCCTTATTGTCATGAAAACATGTAGAATATAGCCTAGAATCATTGTATACCTGTTAGTAAGCTTAAATATGAGTTTGTAGTGTTTTTGGTACGAAGTAGGTTGACCTTGGCACGTTTCTGGAATCTGAAAATTCAGATTTCAGAGCTGTCAGTCGACTGTGATAGCTACCAATCGACTGGTCGAGGGAACAGAAACATTCGGGTGAGCGAATCCCAGGTGCAGTCGACTGCACCAGTCGACTGGAAAGATATCATCGACTGGTGCCAGTGTAAAACAGAAAGTGTTATAGGGCTGCTGGTTAGTTCTTCAGTCATGCAACGCTAAGGTTGGGGATCAAATCTTGGCCAAGCTAATAAAATTAAAGTTTTTGTTTAAACTCTTGTGTGCTTCGATTTCAGTTTTGCACGAATGGTTTAGCAATTAACTTCCAACATGTTTTATGATTTACAACAACATGTTTATGTTATGAATTGTTAGTTCAGTAAATAGCAAAAATTTTAAATTCTCTCAGTTATTTAGCATCCAGAAATCAATAATCAGCCAGTTAGTAGCAATTCGCCTTAAAGCTTAGTACCAGAAGGTGGGTCATTACACAATCCCACACTCAGCAAGGTAATTTGCAAAAGGTCCTAGTCGTTGTACACCTGATCCATCATATCGACCGTAATATTCCCCTCCACGGTCGGATCGGACGGCTTTAATTTTCTTACCAAGTTGAAGTTCAACTTCGGCTTTGAAAATTTTGAACATGTCCAAAGATTACGATTTCTCATGAATAAGGTACAGATAACCAAATCTAGAATAGTCGTCTATGAAGCTAATAAAATATGTGTGTCCATTCAAAGATGCCTTAGGGAATGGTCTACAAATATCCATATGTATTAGCTCCAAAACATCACTACAACGGCTAGCTCCTTTGTTCCTTTTGTTAGTTGTCTTCCCCTTAACACACTCTATGCAGACATCCAAGTCTGACATGTCAAGGAAATCAAGAATTCCATGTGACATTAACCTTTCTAGGCATTGTTTGGATATATGTCCTAAACGCCTATGCCACAACATAGAAGAATTCTCGTTGGTCAATTTACATTTCGTACCTACACTATGCATTATTACGTTGTCAATCGTAGGAGTATAGGTGTTTAATTTATAAAGCTTATCAACCAAGGAACCATTACCAATCAAAATTGAATTATAGAAAATACTAAACATTTCATTTCCAAATGAACAAGAATAACCTGATTTGTCCAAACAAGAAATTGAAATTAAGTTTCGTCTGAAAGACGGTACAATAAATGTATTCTCCAAATCTAAATAAACATCAGTTCCTAAATAAAGCCTAAAAACACCAGTAGCCTCTACTACAGCCTTTTTTCCATTCCCCGTATAGATGTATCTTTCACCATCAAGTGGAAGACGGCTCCTGAGACAACCCTGCATAGTGACACTTATGTGAGTAGTAGCACTAGTATCTATCCACCAAGTGTCAATGGGTACAATAGCTAAATTGACTTCTGAACTAACAAGGTTGAGAAGTTTACCCTTCTTTACACGCCAGTTGGCGTACTTGAGGCAGTCTTTCTTCATATGACCTTTCTTTTTGCAAAAGTAACAAGTGGATTCCTTATCCTGCTTCTTTTGCTCCTTATGGTCATTGCCTCCAGAATCTGCAGTTTGCTTTCCCTTACCTTTGTTATTGATCCACTTTCACTTCTTGCTCGCATTTTGAGAACCAGATGCTAAGTGAGCACTTTCAGATGTCTCAATTGTTGGATCGGAGAAACTTGATAGAGGGGGGGTGAATATTGATATCAAATTTTTCGGAGAAATAAAGCAGTTACGCAGCGGAAAATAACAGAACAAACGCGAATACAAGTTAATTTTACTTGGTTCAGAGTAGCGGTCGGCTCATACTCCAAGGCCCACGGTCTTTGACCGTTTACTTGGGCAATTCTATAGTCGTAAAAAGAAGTTTACAAATTGAGTACAGAAATAGAACTGAAAATTAAACTTGCAAAACTTTTCGTAAATGAATTTACCGACGCCCAAGGTGGATCGAAGTTCAGTGCAGAGGGTCATCGTTGGTGCTGGAATCTCGAAGTCGAAGCTTGTCGCAGTGTAGCGCTTGAACGAAAGTGTTTGGAGCATTTTTTGCGATGTTCTTTGAAGCCTTGGGGGTGAACCCCCTTTTATAGCACCCATAGGGGCGCCTGTGTCGATGGGGGCGCCTACACGTGGCCTCTCCTGCGCAATCTCTTATCCGCAGGCTCGGTCAACGCTTATCCATCTCACAGGGGCGCCTGAGCTGATGGGGGAGCCCGTATGGTCCCGAGCGCCTGAGCTGCTTTGGTCCAGAGGCTTCATGGCAGTTTGCTTCGCTTGCTTTGGTTTAGCCTTCAACTGGGGCTCCTGTGTCCATCCGAGTGCCTAGCTTCAGTGAGGCGCTTCACTACATTGAGGCGCCTTAGCTGCAGAAACTCATTCCTTCAATCCGCAACCAAGGTTAGTTACAAAACAAAAAGAAGCAAACATGTTAGCCATTATTTACAGCCTAAGCTGTCTTGGTTCTGACTTTGGGTTTCCCAAATGGAACCCTAGGTCGAACTGACGCCTATTGTTCCCTCGTACGGGGAACGCGTCCTCACCTACTCCTCTCAGGAGAGTTTACCTTTGGCCAACCGGCTCCCCCGGTTGGACTTTTGCCCAATCCACCTGATCAGGTCTTCGTGCTCGGTCTGCGACCAGGACTTCTTGCCCAACTTCCGGTCAGGTCTTCAGTGGCCAGCCCTTTGCCAGGGCTTCTTGCCCAATCCTCGACCAGGACTTCTTTTCCCAACCTCCAATCAGGTCTTCTTACCCCAGTCTTTGACCAGGACTTCTTGCCCAGCCCTTTCTCAGGACTTCTTGCCTAATGTACTTAGGAATTTTCCTGCACACTTAGTAAGCTTGTTAGATCATATTAACACCTTAACTTCTGAACCCTTTTCCATGATCAAATCACAGGTTTAACTTAGGTGCTTCCTGCACCAACAATCTCCCCCTTTTTGATTTATGGCAACACGGTTCAAAAAGTTAAGTTTAAAAAACAGATAACAAGCAACGAATTGGAAAAATATTTAGTTTCCTCCCCCTGAGTTTTTCAAAGATAAGTGGGTTTTTGTAAATCTTCTAAGTGTTTTAGATCTTTGCAAGGTTTTCATGTTTAGCAAAGATTTCCAGAAAGTTTTTTGCACACTTAGAAAATTTTCCACATTATAATTAGAAAATTTTCAAAAATAGTTTTCCCATACTTAGAAAATTTTCAGAAAATGTTTTTCACATTATACTTAGAAAATTTTCAGAAAATGTTTTTCACATTATACTTAGAAAATTTTCAGAAAAAGTTTTTCACATTATACTTAGAAAATTTTCATTTTTAAAATGCTTAGATTTGAAGAACATTTTAAGCATTTTCGTTATTTACTTTACTTTTAGAAAAGGAGATAAAATTTTGAAAAAATTTCTTCTTTCCTTTCTCTCCTACTTTTTTTTTTTTGACAAGGAGATTAAATTTTGAAAAATTTTCTTTTCTCCTTTCCTTTCTCTCCCCCTTTGCCATATATCAAAAAACTAATTATAGCAAAAAAAAAAAATTAGAGCAAAAAATGAAGTTCTGTATTGAACCAACTTTAATAAGCATAAACTGGACCAAACCAAATTAAATCGTTCTTGTCGGGTCCTGTCTAACCCAGTTAGCTACTTACTGACTGTCATAAACAGTAGCTTTCACTAGGGTTAGTCAAGTTAAGTGATCTAATCAAGTTAGATTTTCTATGCTTGACACTTAACCTTATTGTTGTTCAATTGGTATTTATTACCGCAATTATTGCAGATGCACTGACTTAAAGCATCTTGAATCAAGGCATAGACCTAAGCATCTCAACCCTGTCTAGGTTATCAATCAAAAGTACCCTAAGGTGCTTGTGAGATGCTGGCTTCTAGATCTATAGGTGCATGCAGTTCTAGGGTTAGGGCTTAAGTTAAGTCCATTTGCGAAAAATCCCTAGTTTTGAAGGGGGTAAGTTTTTGAAAAAAACTAAGTCAGAAAATCATTTTAAAATTAAAAAAATGATTTCTCAAAACATTAATTAACAGATAAAAATAATTTTTTTAAAAAAAACATGTAGAGCAGTCCTATTCTACTAAGCATAAGATCCAATTATGAAGTACATGACTTCGCAGTTGAAGTAAAATGGCATAAGACTAATAAATTATCAAACAAGTTGCCAGCAAGTAAATATGATAGATACATAAGAGTCAACTGGTCAACAAGAGGACCAAAAGTTAAACAGTAGTCAAGCACGAGTCAACCCTACTCAGTAGGAAAGTCAAACAGTCAAAGATACAATAAGATAACTGGAAAGTCACTCTGAGCTAGGAAAAGGGCCAGGAGGGTCGAATGAACCAAGCTGCCAAGACCGAGACAAGGACATCATTTCATTGTATCGCGCCTCGTTTGTCTCACGATATGCTCGGAGGGTGTCCATGTACTCAATGTGATGGGCCTTGTTTGCTTGATGTTCGGCGTGAAGAATGTTCAAGTATTCCGTCTGATAGCCCTCGTTCACATTGTGTTCATTCTGTAGGGCCTCCATATACTCAGCATGATGGGCCTCCATCTCCTCCCTGAGGTTGTGCATCTCCGTCTGTAATAGTGTAATGCGCTGGTCGGTGGTCAGTAGAGGAGGCTCCTGTAAGTGCTCGTTGATCTTGGCTGCGAGATCGGCCACGTCTACCTCTACCTCCTCATCTGAGCCGATCTGAGCTCCAGCCCTCTGTCGTCTCCAAGAGAGAACCCCGACGGCCAAGATGTCTATACCTGCTAGTGAAAAGTTCCTAGCTCCTATTTCGTCAAACTCGGTCATTGGGGTGACCTCCCCAACGGTGATGTCACGACCGTAGTGGTGAAGGAAATTGGTGATGATATGACAGTAGGGGGTACGTACTCGACCCTGAGTCGTAATGCTGGACGCGTAGATAATCGTATGGAACATATGCATGCCAATATTTATGTCCAGATGATGGATCATAGCATACAGAAGAAAGGTATGGAAGGGTTGCATGGTCGCGACATCTCGGGTAGTCAAGGGGAGAATACACCGAACCAAAATTCTGTAGAAAGCGTAGTCCTGAACCCGGAGATCTACGGACTGAAACCGTTGCACCAACGGGTTTTGCGCATCTCTGTAGAAGTAGGAGTAGAGAGTGTCTAAGTCAATGTGTGAGTATGGAGGAGCAAAAGGAGGGTCTCTCAGAGGGTAACAACAAAACGTGGGCTGGGAAGGTCGCAGTCTAAGGAATCTAGTAAGTAGGGCAGGTGAGATAGTCAGAGGCATCCCCTGAACAGTAGAGGAGTAGCAAAGGTCATCTAGTTTGACCAGGTTGTTATAAAATTCTGCACACAGGGTCGAGTTCACTGGATGTGTGCAGAAGACAAGCTGGTTAAGTTGATAGAAATTGATTGCGTCCATAGCTGTTGGATAGGACTGGGTAAAGAATTGTCTATTTAGAAAACTAGTCTTAATGGGCTTGTAGGTAGTTTGAGCAAATTTATTAAAGAGTTCTAAGTTTGGGAACCTAGGGTCTGGGCTAAGTTCGGCCCCGGGGTTCGGTTGAGTAACGCGACGTTTTCAGGGAGGCATAGTTGTTGAAGAAGGGTGTTCGAGGGCACGAGACGGGTTCCGGGCGCCTTGGGAGAAAGAGAAGTGAGGGAGGAATTCGGTTTTGGTGTGGGGAATGAAGAGGGAGCCATGGTCTTTATATAGTACTCATCTGAGCGCCCGAGTTCACGGGAGTGCCCGAGTGGTCCCGGGTGCCCGGGTCAGAACTACCAACAGCTTTTACTTTTGCAGGTCTGACCTCCTTGGGTGGAGATAAAGGCTCCAGGCACCCGTGAGGTCCCAGGCGCCTGGGTTGACTTTGATTTGACCGTTGACCAATTTGACCATTGACCAAGGTTGGCTGTGTTGACCAGGTTTGACTTAGTTGACTGTGTTTGACTAATCAATAATTAAATCAAACATGCCCTAGATTTCATTTAAGATGAGTTTATTTGTAATTTTCAAAATGGAATTCAACATGTTAGGTCCTAGATATCTCACCCAATCTAGTGATATCAATCACGTTAACCTTATGGGTTTTGTGAGATAGGTCTTTAAAAAAATATAGATTTTGATTTTGAAAAACAAGGTTAATTTTGAAAGACTTGAATTAATTTTTAAAATTTATAAATCTAAGTTTATTAATTTTTGAAAAGGTGTTTGAGTCTAAGATTAATTGAAATTTGTGTTACATTCAAATCTGACAATAGTAAAATGAATTTAATTTTCAATAATTGGGTTCCAGGTCTTGGTGAGGCACTAGGCTTTCTTTGATCGTAGCCTTATTGGATCATCAACCCTTTCCTTGACAAAACCTTTTATTGAAAATTCATCTTCAAGTTACTTTTTTGAAAGATTTTGGTATAACTAGTTTGAGTTTTGGATCGGTAGCTTCGGCTAGTTCCACCAAAATAGCTTCCCTAACGTACTATCATCTCACCTCCACCCAATTCTAGGTTGCTTAAATTTCAATTAAGTCGTTTTGTCCTTAGTCTAATCAGTCCTAAGTCTAAGCATGATGAATTGCAGTAAGAAATAAACAAGCAAGCATGCAATAAAGAAAATTTGCATTAAAAAAACTTATCTAATTATGAAAATTATTTTTATATTGGCTCCCCTGGACTGAAGCCTCGATAATGGTTAGGCAAGATATGAATCTTGTCCTTGGGGATCCAATACTGATTTGGTCCATCTTGTTTGTTCAAACAGAGCTCAGACCCATGCTTGAACTTGGGCTTTAGGTTGGTTTAGTACAACATAATAAGAATGTTGCCTAGACTTGGTTCGGTACCCTAATCCAGATCGGTTAAGAACGGACTTCTGTTTTACAAGGATCATATCAAGACCCTTGGAACCCGAAGTGAATCGTTCTAAAACCACTCTGAGCTCCTTGACTTGAGTTTTCATGGAGGAATTCTCTTTCTCAAGTTTTTCAACTTGAGTATGTTGGATCGAGAAATGCGAGAGAGGGGGGGTGAATGTCGCAAATCGTTCGGATTTAAAAAGAGTAAGTGCGCAGCGGAAATAAGACACAGAAACAATGCTAACACAGTCGTTTTACTTGGTTCGGAGCCTGTGTCGACTCCTACTCCAAGGCCCACGGTCGTTGACCGTTTTCTGCGGGCAATTCTATATGTTCGAGAAAGTTTACAATAAACAGTATTACAGAATTAGCCTAGTAAACTTAATTAAGCTCTTCGTTACCGACGTCCGGTGTAGATCGAAGTGTTGGAGCAGCAGGACGTCGTCAGCTCGAGTTGGAAGAGTTCTGGAGCGTGTCGTGGAAGCAGAAGAGCGTGGAAGCGTCGCAGTAATTGATGCTCTGAAGAAGGAGGTCGAGGGCCCTTTATATAGGGCCTGGGGGCGCCCTGGTCGACGGGGGCGCCCCCCCCCCCACGTGGCAGCAGATCCGGTTGTTGCTCGGTCGCCGTCTGATCCCCTTATCCTCGGGATCCGGTTTGACCGGGGCGCCCGGATGGCTCGGGGCGCCCGCATTGACCGGTCAAAGCCTCATCTCCTCGGCTTCGCAGGGATGCGCTTCGACAGCTGGCAGTGGGGGCACCCGCGACACGCGGGGCGCCCGCGACAAGCGGGGCGAAGCGCGTTCGCAGGGATGTGCTTCGGCAGCTGGCAGTGGGGGCGCCCGCCACACGCGGGGCGCCCGCGACAAGCGGGGCGAAGCGCGTTGAGGTTCTTACAGACTTGGGTTGACCTTGGGGGCGCCCGGATCGTCCGGGGCGTCCTGCTCAGCTTCTGCCTCACTCCTTTGAGGCTCTTTGAGCTGCAGATACTCAGTCCTTCGATCCTGCATCCAGGGTTAGTCCAAATAACAATTAGATTATTATTTTATACAGCCTTAGCTGTCTTGGTTCTGACTTTGGTCTCCAAAATGGAGCCCTAGGTCGAACCGACGCCTAATGTTCCCTCAAGGGGAACGCGTCCTCACCTACTCCTCTCGGGAGAATTTAACTGGTGCCAACCGGATCCTCCAGTTGGACTTTTGCCCGACAGTCCTTCGCCAGGTCTTGAGTTTCGCCCAGCAGCCCTTCGCCAGGACTTGGTTTTTGCCCAGCAGCCCTTCGCCAGGTTCTTAAGTTTCGCCGAGCAGCCCTTTGCCAGGACTTGGTTTTTGCCCAGCAGCCCTTCGCCAGGTCTTGAGTTCCTGACAGCCCATCGTCAGGTGCATAGCATCCCTTCGCTAGGACTTGGTTTTCGCCCAACAACCCTTCGCCAGGACTTGGTTTCCTGACAGCCCATCGTCAGGTGCCTAGCAGCCCTTCGCTAGGACTTTGTTTCCTGACAGCCCATCGTCAGGTGCCTAGCAGCCCTTCGCTAGGACTTTGTTTCCTGCACTCTCAAGCAGCATTGTTAGATACCAAACAACCCTTAACTTTGAATCCTTTGCCAATATCAAAACAAGGTTCGATCTGGTGCTTCCTGCACCAACAGAGTATAGTTTCCTTCTTGAATCTTCTCGGTCAAGGATCTCGAGTCGGCTTCCTCTTTCAGGAGTTTTACTTCCTGTCGGAGGGACTCAACCCGGATTTTGGCTTTTGCCAAGTTGCGAGATAAATACGAAATTAACTTGGATAGTTCATACTCAGAATAACCTCTTACCGTTATTTGGCCGTTCTCCGAGATTGTGAACCTTCCGTCGTCTGGCTCCGATTCCGATCCAGTGTCGACGTCTTCCGAAGCGGTTAAGGCTAGAAGATTTGATTGCGGGGCCTCTTCTTCTTCTTCGGAGGAAGATTCATCCCACGTGGCTTGGAGAGCCTTCTTCCTTCGCGTCTTCTTTGCCTCCTTCAGATTGGGGCACTTTGATTTGTAATGTCTCTTCTTGTTGCATTCATAGCAGGTGACAATGGTTTTGCTTTTTGAAGATGTTGAAGGTTCAGCTGGATCTTCCTTTCTTCGGCTTGCTTTCGTTCTATTTGTTTGATGCTTCAGCTCCTTGTAGTAGTCCTGAGCTAGCTAAACCAACTTGGGTTGATTCCCTTCACTGTCTTCAGAATCTGAGTCCGAGTCAGACTCGGGTGCTAGTTGGGGTTTCTTTTTGGGGACTTTTCCTTGGGATTTTCCTACAATAAACGCAATACTTTTCTCGACCATAGTAGAGTTAGTCTGTTCATGCAATTCTAATTCAGAGAAAAGTTCATCTAATTTAATTTTGGAAAGATCCCTGGACACCTTGTAAGCATCTACCATAGATGCCCACAGTGTGTTCCTTGGGAATGCATTTAGAGTATACCTGATTAGGTCACGGTTCTCTACCTTGTGACCTATCGTGTGCAACCCATTCATTAGCTCCTGGATTCTGGCGTGGAGCTGTGCTGCTGATTCTCCTTCGTTCATTTTGATCGTGTAGAGTCTGTTCAGCAAAAGATCTCTTTTGCTGATTCTGGTATCGGAGGTGCCTTCGTGTAGCTCAATCAGCTTGCTCCAAAGTTCTTTGGCGCTGTTGAAGGGACCCACCCAGTTCAACTCTTCCTTGGTCAATCCGCATTGCAACGTCTGGGTTGCCTTTGCATCAGCCTCGATCTTCTTTTTCAACAAGGTGTCTCATTCAAAATAGTGTTGTGCCACTCCTTCTGCGTTCTTGGGAATCTCCAGACCAGATTGGATGATTATCTATATGTCCACCTGAGTTTTCAGGTGGACTTCCATCCTGCTTTTCCAGTAGGAGAAATCGTCTCCACTGAAAAGCGGTGGTCTAGCTGTAATAAAACCTTCTTGCATGGCCATTAATTTTTTTCTGAAAAATTAAAATCAAAGAAAACTTGTTCCAAGACTTAGTCTTGGATTAGTAGTGCGGAAAAATTACTAAAAATGAAAAACGATCGAGTGGTGTTGCACCAACCCCGATTGATGATAAAGATTGAAAAAAAAATTAAAATAATTCCGTAAATCCAAAAAAAACTCTCAAATTGGTGGTTGCACCAAATTTGAGCCACCCGCTTTGATACCACTTGTTGGATCAGAGAAAATCGATAGAGGGTGGGGGTGAATATTGATATCAAATTTTTCAGAGAAACAAGCAGTTACACAGTGGAAAATAACAGAACAAACGCGAACACAAGTTGGTTTTACTTGTTTCGGAGTCGCGGTCGGCTCCTACTCCAAGACCCACGGTCCCTGACCGTTTACTTTGGGCAATTCTATAGTCGTAAAAAGAATTTTACAAATTGAGTACAGAAATAGAATTGAAAATTAATCTTGCAATACTTTTCGTAAATTGAATTTACCGACGCCCATGGTGGATTGAAGTTCAGAGAAGAGGGTCGTCGGCGGCGCTGGAATATCGAAGTCGAAGCTTGTCGGAGCGTAGCGCTTGAACGAAAGTGTTTGGAGTGTTTTTTGCGATGTTCTTTGAAGCCTTGGGGGTGAACCGCCTTTTATAGCACCCATAGGGGCGCCTACACGTGGCCTCTCCTGCGCGATCTCTTATCCGCAGGCTCGGTCAGCGCTTATCCATCTCACAGGGGCGCCTGAGCTGATGGGGGCGCTCGTATGGTCCCGGGCGCCTGAGCTGCTTTGGTCCAGAGGTTTCATGGCAGTTTGCTTCGCTTTCTTTGGTTTAGCCTTCAACTGGGGCGCCCGTGTCCATTCGGGCGCCTAGCTTCAGTGAGGCGCCTCACTTCATTGAGGCGCCTCAGCTGCAGAAACTCATTCCTTCGATCCCTGCAACCAAGGTTAGTTCCAAAATAAAAAGAAGCAAATATGTTAGCCATTATTTATAGCCTAAGTTGTCTTGGTTCTGACTTTGGGTCTCCCAAATGGAACCCTAGGTCGAACTGACGCCTACTGTTCCCTCGCACGGGAAACGCGTCCTCACTTACTCCTCTCAGGAGAGTTTACCTTTTGCCAACCGGCTCCCCCGGTTGGACTTTTGCCCAATCCACCTGATTAGGTCTTCGTGCCCGGTCCATGACCAGGACTTCTTGCCCAACTTCCGGTCAGGTCTTCGGTGCCCAGCCCTTTGGCAGGACTTCTTACCTAGTCCTCGACCAGGACTTCTTTGCCCAACCTCCAGTCAGGTCTTCTTGCCCAGTCCTTGACCAGAAATTCTTGCCCAGCCCTTTGTCAGGACTTCTTGCCTAGTGTACCTAGGACTTTTCCTGCACACTTAGTAAGCTTGTTAGATCACATTAATGTTGGTGCCGGAAGCACCATATCGAACCTTGTTTTGATATTGGCAAAGGGTTCAAAGTTAAGTACTATTTGTGATCTAATAAAGTTACTCAAGTGTGCAGAAAGTCCTAATTAATCTAGGCAATAAGCCTTGGTCGTGGGCTGGGCAACTAAGTCCTGACATAAGGTTGGGCAATAAGTCCTGGTCGTGGACTGGTCACTAAGTCCTGGCCGAGGGCTGGGCACCGAAGGCCTGGTTCGAGGAATTTGGCACTAAGGCCTGGCCGAGGGTTAGGCACCGAAGACCTGGTTTGAGGAATTGGGCACTAAGTCCTGGTCACGGACTGGGCACGAAGACCTGGTGAGTAAAGCTGGGCAAAAGTCCAACCGGAGGAGCCGGTTGGCAAAAGGTAAACTCTCCTGAGAGGAGTTGGTGAGGACGCATTCCCCGTCGAGGGAACAGTAGGCGTCGATTTGACCTAGGGTTCCATTTGGGAGACCCGAAGTCAGAACCAAGACAGGTACGACTGTAATTATTACTTACTATGTTTTTGGGACTAACCTTAGTTGCAGGGTCGAAGGACTGATCGTCTGCAAGTGAAGGTTCTTCACTGGAGCTAGGCGCCCGAATGAAGTCAGGCACCCGAATGGGCTCAGGCGCCCGTAAGGATATGGGCGCCCAAGAGTGAAGGCAAATCCCAAATCATAGTTGCGAAGCCACTGAACCAAGGCGGATCAGGCGCCCGTGAGGTCACGGGCACCCCCATCAGCTCAGGCGCCCAAGTGGGGAGGATAAGCGTTGACCGAGCCCGCGATAAGGATTCGCAGATCGGAGGGCACGAGTTAGGCGTCCCCAACCCATCAGGCACCCGATAGAGCACTATAAAAGGGGCTCGACCCCAAGGCTTCAACAACATAGTTTTCTAATGCTCCAAATCTTTTCGTTCAAGCGCTACACCCTGGCAAACTCCGACTTCGAGATTCCAGCGCCGACGACGTCCCTCTGCTCCGAAATACGTTCCACATCGGGCGTCGGTAATGAAAAGTGTAACTAGTTTCATTTCCTACAATATTTCTGTACTCAACTTGTAAACCTATTTTGCGCGATTATAGTATTGCCCAAAGTAAACGGTCAAGGACCGTGGTCGTTGGAGTAGGAGCCGACCACGACTCCGAACCAAGTAAAAATCCTTGTGTTCTTGCGTGCATTAAATTATTTCCGCTGCATACTTGCTCTTTAATTTATCCAAAAAGTTTTAACGATATTCACTCCCCCCCCCCTCTATCATTTTCTCTATCCAACAAGTAACACCTTAACTTCTGAACCCTTTGCCATGATCAAAACACAGGTTTGACTTAGGTGCATCCTGCACCAACATCAATCTTCAGTCTCCCCTCCTCTTGCACGCATTGAGCAATAAGCTCATTCAATGTCCACTTTTCCTTTTGAGTATTACACGATATCTTAAAAGGAGTGAACCGTGTAGGCAGAGACATCAAGACGAAATGCACTAACACACTCTCAGACATATCGAGTTTTAGTGCTTTCAGACTTGTCGCTATATTGGACATCTCCATAATGTATTCCCTTATGTTTCCTTTACCACTGTACCGTATGGTTACCAACTTCGTATGAAGTGTAGTAGTCTCGACCTTTTCATTTGAGGTGAATCGGTCTGCCAGTTGGTTAAGGAACCTCCTAGAATCTTCACTCTCTGTTATTGAGCCCTTTATTTGTGCCGGTATGGAAAGCTTCATGATGCTTAGACTCATGCAATTTGATTTCTCCCACAACTGAAATTCAGCCCTCTGCTCTATAGTGCTAGCACTGGTCAAAGGTGCGGGATGATCATTCCTTAATGCATTGTCCAAGTCCATGCAGCCTAAGACTACGATCACGTATTCTTTCCATTCAGCAAAATTTGAACCAGTTAATGTTGGGATGGTATTAATGTTGGCAGTTACAGATTGCACTGAAATAAAAAAAAATATTTAAGCTCACGATTTAACTAAAGCCAAGAATATATATATAATAAAATTATGCAAATAAATAAAATTTTAAATAGATATAAATGGGCTCCTTATGAGATACCACATACAATATTGCATTTTAATATAATTTGTTAGCGGTACTCTCTGATATAACTCAACCTTTAATTGGCCACACAATGTGCCTTCCTTTGGGCCGACCCATTGTGTGCATAATATGAAACTTTATATGAGTTATATTTTGGTCCATAGCTTGCAACAACTTTAATCTGCCACGCAATATGTCTTCCTTTGGGCCGACATATTTTGTGCATGATCAGAACAAAATAAATTATGTTCAATAATTATAAACTATCTTGAACATATATCTGGCATAAAAACAACCTTCCTTTGGGCCGATTGCTCTTAGCATAGATATACGTCTACCAACACAAAATACACTAAACCGACCTAAGGTGCGTTCCTTTGCGCCGACACAATAGTTCAATTTAGTAGCACGTTGTGTAGATAGACCCAAGAAAATTCTAGATATTTAATCGAACAGATAATTTTTTTTATTAGTCTTGACACCTCAAAATTAAGCTCATTAATCGATTGACACTATATGGTAATCAAATGGTACGATCCAATTGATTATCCCAATCGATCTAAAAGTTTAATATATACGACTATATCATATATAGAACCCTCCTTTAAAATTAGAGTTTCTTTATGGTTCTATAATTAAATAATATTAAATAATATTATTTAATCTCTTCATCAAGAAAAAATATTTGATGCATTAGCCTTTTATATATATATAAAATTTACTTTACTGTCAGTTTTTTTTCCGACGTGAAAAAAAAAATTCACATGAAAGAAATTTTCATCGATAAAAAAAAATTTAATCGATATAATTCCTAATTCATCTTATCACAAATTTAAGACGATAATCGATTAAAATAAATTTGTACAATCAATTAAATCAAATTTATTCTATTTATAATTTTAGACTTGATAATCGATTGATTGACCAAGCCAATCGATTAAACCATCACAATTTAATCTAAAAAAATTAGGTTAAACATGACGGTTCTTCCATCGTTTTCGTATTGTTTCACATAAAATATGAAAAACTTAGAAACAAGTCTATCCTAGAATTTTCTTTTACATGATTTTCGACAATAAAAATTGTATTATACTAGGAAAACTTAATCTAGCATACACACAATAAATCGATGAAAAAAAATTTAAACTTTATTACCATAAAAACGATGAAACAAAGTCAAGGCTCTAATACCAATTGATAGAATATTGTGTTTTCTCCTAAACGCATGAATTCTAGAAAACCAAATAAGAACTCGAAGAGAAAACATAATATATATATAAGCATGGATCTATTGTTTCATCAAATCATGACATAACATAAATAAAAGGCATAAACCGAAAGATAAAGAACCTGATTGATTAGCCATCGTCTTTGTCGTGACGTCTTTGGCTTGATCCATGTAGAAGAAAATACAGCAGAAAGAAGGAGAATCTTCCAAGGGACTTAGGGTTGACGGCGTCGTAAAGTTTCTTGTCAATGGGGAACAAGAAATTAGGTGAAGATAATCCTTAAACCCTTGGGGACCTCCCCTTTATATAGAAATACAATCTGTTATCAGCCCATAGATAATAACAGATTGGTCTAAAGGGTTCTATACATTGAACCCGCATCCAATAATCCGAAACCCAATAAATATAAGTTAGATCACTTTAAGGACTCATATTGTATTTACATGTGCAACTTACAAATAAACGCACCTAATAAGGATAATAATAATATCCAACAAGTTGGACTAATCCGCCTTTAGCATATATCGATAAATCATTTCAAAAAATAAAATTTTAAGTGTATATTCACCAACATAACTACATTGATAATATGAATTCAAAATTTCAAAATTAATATTTAGTTGGGCTCTTTTTTAGAAAAAAAACCCTCTGAAAATAAGCATATGCTGCTTTTAGTGGCGAACACACGGTATTCTTTAGTAAAAGGTGAAAGAATAATTTGCTATGTGCTCACAACGCAGTTGCGTGATTTATGTTAGCAAAACTGGCTCCAATTTAATATGTTTTTCGGATGAAGCAGCTTTAACTACAGACAATGTGGGACTAAAAACTAACTAAACTTCAATCGATCAGTATCACAATAAAAAATATGATGGGATTCAACCTTGCGACCATATGGCCCTCCTCAAAGGCGCCCCCCCCCTCTCGTGCCCTTCGCATTCTTCTCCCCATTGCCACATGACCACCTCCCCAATGCCTCTTCTTCCATCGCCAATCCCAGACAATTTTTTGTCTTTTTTTATAGTTTATAAATTACAACTATATTGTTTGGTTATCTATTAAATCTAATATATTTATTATATTGGTTAGTTGATTTGTCTTGTTTTAACTCTTTCAGTTTCCGTACTAAAAACTAAACTAGCATGTTTAAATATCAAACTTGTTAAAACAACTCTTCGTAATAAATGGAAGGATAATTTTTAATAGATTCTATATTTATCTAAATTGAATGGGAGTTGATTGACAAAATTAATAACAATATAATAAATAATGATTTTAAGTTTTTTGACAAAATTGGAGAACACAATTTTAATAGTATTTTTGCCTCACACTATTGAATGTATTAAATATTGAGTATTCTTATTTCAGATTTTCAAAATATTAATATTCACTTTTCATAAAGTTAATATTTACTTTTCATAATTTCACTTGCCAAATCCAAATCGAGTGTTGATCTATTGGATAATAAAATTCAAAAAATGAATAAGATAGACTAACTATTAGATTATTATTATAAACCCTAGATTCAAAATGTTCAATAATTTTATATTAATATTAAATAACCACAAAGATGAATTTGGATCTGCTTGTTTACTCGTTCTCACCTTCCGGTTAGTGATAAGAAAAAAAATACTTGGAAACATAATTTTAGATGCATAGTGGGCATCAAGTATATTCAACTATTTAAGGTGGCTCGGATAGAAAAATGAATACTTTCTTCCACGAGATTTTAGAAAATTAAAATACAGCTACGTCAATTTTTACTGTATAGTTGGACTACTCTGCCTTTAGCATATATCGATTAATGATTTCAAAAATAAATTTTTAAGTTTATATTCACCAACATAACTACATTGATAATATGAATTCAAAATTTTAAAATTAATATTTAGTTGGGCTCTTTTTCAGAAAAAGAAACCCTCCAAAAATAAGCATATGCTGCTTTTAGTGGCGAACACACAGTATTCTTTAGTAAAAGGCGAAAGAATAATTCGCTATGTGCTCACAACGCAGCTGCGTGATTTATGTCAGCAAAACTGGCTCCAATTTAAAATGCTTTTCGGATGAAGCAGCTTTAGCTACAAACAATGTGGGACTAAAAACTAACTAAACTACGATCGATCAGTATCACAATAAAAAATATGATGGGATTCAACCTTACGACCATATGCCCTCCTGAGAGGCACCCCCCTCTCGTGCCCTTCGCATTCTTCTCCCCTTTGCTACTCGACCATCTCCCCAATGCCTCTTCTTCCATCGCCAATCCCAGGCGATTTTTATCTTTTTTATCGTTTATAAATTACAACTATATTGTTAGGTTATCTATTAAATCTAATATATTTATTATATTGGTTAATTGATTTGTCTTGTTTTAACTCTTTTCTGTAGTAAAAATGAAACGAGCATGTTAAATATCAAACTTGTTAAAATAACTCTTCATAATAAATGGAAGGATAATTTTTAATAGATTCTATATTTATCTAAATTGAAAAGGAGTTGATTGAAAAAATTAATAACAATATAATAAATAATGATTTTAAGTTTTTTGACAAAATTGGAGAACACAATTTTATTAGTACTTTTGCCTCACACTTTTGAATGTATTAAATATTGAGTATTCTTATTTCACATTTTCAAAATATTAATATTCACTTTTCAAAAAATTAATATTTACTATTCATAATTTCACTTGCCAAATCCAAATCAATTGATGTTCTATTGGATAATAGAATTCAAAAAATGAATAAGATAGACTAACTATTAGATTATTATTATAAACCCTAGATTCAAAATGTTCAATAATTGTATATTAATATTAAATAACCACAAAGGTGAATTTGGATCTGCTTATTTAATCATTCTCACCTTCCAATTAGTGATTCGAAAAAAGAAAAATACTTCGAACCATAATATTAGATGCATAGTGGGCATCAAGTATATTCAACTATTTAAGATGGCTCGGATAGAAAAATAAATACTTTTCATGCACGAGACTTTAGAAAATTAAAATACAGCTACGTCAATTAGAAAATTAAAATACAGCTACGTCAATTTTTACTGTATAGTTGGACTACTCCGCCTTTAGCATATATCGATTAATCATTTCAAACAATAAATTTTTAAGTTTATATTCACCAACATAACTACATTGATAATATGAATTCAAAATTTCAAAATTAATATTTAGTTGGGCTCTTTTTCAGAAAAGGAAACCCTCCAAAAATAAGCATATGCTGCTTTAAGTGGCGAACACACGGTATTCTTTAGTAAAAGGCGAAAGAATAATTCGCTATGTGCTCACAACGCAACTGCGTGATTTTTGTAAGCAAAACTGGCTCCAATTTAAAATGTTTTTCGGATGAAGCATCTTTAACTACAGACAATGTGGGATTAAAAACTAACTAAACTTCGATCGATCAGTATCACAATAAAAATTATGATGGGATTCAACCTTGCGACCATATGGCCCTCCTCAGAGGCGCCCCCCTCTCCTACCCTTCGCATTCTTCTCCCCTTTGCTACTGGACCACCTCCCCAATGCCTCTTCTTCCATCGCCAATCCCAGGTGATTTTTTGTCTTTTTTATTGTTTATAAATTATAACTATATTGTTTGGTTATCTATTAAATCTAATATATTTATTTAATTGGTTAGTTGATTTGTATTGTTTTAACTTTTTTAGTTTCTGTAGTAAAAAACTAAACGAGCATGTTTAAATATCAAACTTGTTAAAACAACTCTTCATAATAAATGGAAGGATAATTTTTAATAGATTTTATATTTATCTAAATTGAATGGGAGTTGATTGAAAAAATTAATAACAATATAATAAATAATGAGTTTAAGTTTTATGACATAATTGGAGAACACAATTTTAATAGTATTTTTGCCTCACACTTTTAAATGTATTAAATATTGTGTATTCTTATTTCAGATTTTCAAAATATTAATATTCACTTTTCAAAAAGTTAATATTTACTTTTCATAACTTCACTTGCCAAATCCAAATATTGGATCATAAAATTCAAAAAATGAATAAGATAGACTAACTATTAGATTATTATTATAAACCCTAGATTCAAAATGTTCATAAAATTTAAAAAATGAATAAGATAGACTAACTATTAGATTATTATTATATACCCTAGATTCAAAATGTTCAATAATTGTATATTAATATTAAGAACAATGATAGGGAGTGAAAATCATAGTGAATGATGTGGCATGACGTGACATTTTATATGCACACGTCCGATTATCGCTTGGACACCATCGGCAGCCTTCGGCCGCCGCCCCGAATCAAACTATACCCTGGGGGACATTGTGAACCCGTCGGAGATCGTACATATAAGATGTCATGTCATTCACTATGATTTTCACTCTCCCATTTTCATTCTCCCAATTATTATTCTAAAAGATGAATTTGAATTTTCATGTTTACTCGTTCTCATCTTTCGGTTAGTGATTTGAAAAAAAAAACTTGAAAACTTAATTTTATATGCATAGTGGGCATCAAGTATATTCAACTATTCAAGGTGGCTCGAATAAAAAAATGAAAACTTTTCTTGCATGAGATTTAAGTAAATTAAAATTTCACTAATTTTTACGGTATAGTTGGACAACTCCGCCTTTAGCATATATCGATTAATCATTTCAAACAATAAATTTTTAAGTTACATCGATTATATTAATTCAAAATTTAAAATTAATATTAAGAGGGACTCTTTTTAAAAAAAACCCTCCAAAAATAAGCATTTGCTGCATTAAGTGGCAAACACTCACATTCTTTAGTAAAAAGAGAAAGAGTAATTTACTTTGTGTTCACAACATAGCTACATGATTTATGTCATAGAACTGACACCAATTTAAAATATTTTTCGAAAGAAACAGCTTCAACTACGGACGATGTGGGACAACTAACTAACTTCCATTGATCGACATCGCCATAACAACCATGATGGGCCTTCAACCTTGCACCCATATGGCCCTCCTCAGACCTACCTCCCTCTCTTGTCCTTCTCACACTTCTCCTCCTTTGATACTCAACAGCCTCCTCAACGCCTCTTTTGCCATCGCCTAAAACCCGAACCGAATTCCCATTCTTATCTCAGACGCAAAATGCGAGATAGCTCACAAATCCCAGGTAAATTTTTTCTCATTTCTTATAGTTTATAAATTATAACTATAATGTTTAGTTATATATTAAATATTATATTAATTTATTTGACTAGTTGATTTGTCTTGTTTTAACTCATTCCGTTTATGTAGTAATAACGAAACAAATATGGTTAACTATGAAACTTATTAAAATAACTCTTTGTAATAGATGGATGAATAATTTTTAATAGATTCTATAGTTATCTATATTGAACAGGAGTTGATTAAAAAAATTAATAACAATATAATAAATAATGAGTTTATTTTTTAAATAAAAAATTTAAGAACACAATTTTAATAGTATTTTTACTTCATACTTTTGAATGTATTAAATATTGAATATTTTTATTTCATATTACCAAAGTATTAATATTCACTTTTCAAAAAAATAATATTTACTTTTCAAATTTTCACTTTAAAAGAGAGGCACTTCCAGACAGATACCATCGAGAGAGACTTGCCAAATCCAAATCGTTTCATGATCTTTTTGATAAGAAAATTCAAAAAATGAATAAGATCGACTAACTATTAGACTATTATTTTAAACCCTCGATTAAAAATGTTCAATTATTGTATATTAATATTACATAACCACAAAGATGTATTTGGATATGCTTATTTACTCATTCTCACCTTTCCATTAGTGATTTGACAAAAAAAACTTGGAAACATAATTTTAGATGCATAGTGAGCATCAAGTATATTCAACTATTCAAGGTGGAATGGATAGAAAAATGATTACTTTCCTTGCACGAGATTTTACAAAATTAAAATACACTTACGTCAGTTGTTACTAAATAGCTGGACAACTCCACCTTAAGCATATATCAATTAATCATTTCATAAAATAAAATTTTAAATTTATATTCACCAACATAACTACATTGATAATATGAATTCAAATTTTTCAAAATTAATATTTAGCTGGGCTCTTTTTCAAACCCCCCCTCCAAAAATAAGCATATGCTTTAAATGACGAACACACAGTATTCTTTAGTAAAAGGCGAAAGAATAATTTGCTATGTGCTCACAACGCAGCTACGGGATTTATGTTAGCAAAACATGCACCAATTTAAAATGTTTTTCGAATGAAGTTGCTTCAACTACGGACAATGTGTGACTAAACACTAACTAAACTTCGATCAATCAGTATCACAATAAAAAATATGATGGGATTCTACGTCACGCTTCCAGAGGCACATGCTTCCTCGAAAATCGGGCAACATATCCCCTGTACGGCTGACAATATGGGACAATAATACATAATATCTCCACCAATATAGCTCAGCCACAAGCGGCTGACATTACAACAATAAGTAAACACAATCACGCAGTTTGTATTAGAATAAAAGGTAATGGGTTGCTCAGCCACCTTAATCATAAAAGATCTACAATTCAAAGAGAACACCGAAAGACTGATAACGACAAAACCCGAAATGAATATAATGTGACTACAAGTACTGAAAACAAACAACTAAACCAAATACGGAAGACTAACTCAACTCGACACTGGGGACTGGCAACTGGATCCTCTTTTGGCTCTAAGAAATACGTCTACCTGCTATCTGAAACAACAAAAAGAAAAGCAGGGATGGTGAGTCCGGGCGGACTCTGCGGGTATATGAGTAGACAAATAAGCATGACATAATAAAGATAACGGAGTAGAGAAATTAACAGTGTACAGTCCATAAGAATTATAGAATTTACCTAATCATGCATAACCAATATAATACGACATGGTATAAAACCGAACAATAACTAAACAGGTGTAAAACGACGCAATAACAATAAAGCCAAGATATAGATGCATGTCAATCATGTGCAACAACCATAGCTCATATAAATGCATCAAACACAAGCAAATGCATAAAAGAAATACGTATGGACATGATGCAATGACATGTGTCACCCCTGACGCCAATCAAGCCGTCAACACATCCCATCTGTGTGACCGAGTAGGTAGGGCTGTGACAACTGTACCACTCCAACAACAAATACCACATAAGGCGTGGTTGAGTGAACAGGATGCTGGGGAGTCTACACTCCAATCCCGATACATAGGGGGAGCTATACAGCTGCAATATCCCTCTAAAAACAACGGTGAGGGTGAGCCACCAACAGCTCATCCCTCTAAAAATAACGGTGAGGGTGTCACTATTTGGCATAATAGGACAGGTGCTCGCACTCTAATAACTATCACGATAACAAGTGGTTGAGTAAATCGAGCAACAATATGACTAACGACAGCTTAACAAAATGTAAGCCCAACAGTCGTTAGTATGCAACGTGCAAGTATGGTGCATGTTATACGATGCACGAACAACCGGAGAAACAACGATACAATAAAATCCAACGAATATACGATCGATCAATACAACCAATCAAAAATCGCAAACCAACGATTATGCACCTACACTACTAGGTAGGGTATTTCTAATGCCAAATAAACCTATCTGTGTTTAATGGACTTCTAAGTGCTTGCGTACAAGCGACACTTTACAGAACGGAAAACCAATAGAGAACTGTACAGATACGAATTTGGGAACACTCGAAGATCAACGAAGAATAAGTCTCAACGGCGATGTTTTAAATATCGACAAAGAACAAGGTCAAGCAACCTATCAGACATAATATAGTCATGCTTTTAAGGTAAAGAAAATTACTCGAGTACAAAGGAGAAGTACCCGCCTTTTATTGAAGAATTCCGTAAACGAGGACCTTTCACAATCAACCGAATGAGCCCGAATCAAGGTCCTGTATATATGATAAGGTTTAGCTAATTATAAAATTAATAAATTAGCTAAACGAAATACTAAACACAATTAGGACAAATCATAATCACAACTTCTATTTAATTACATCCCTTCCAACCGCAACAGATCATCAACTTCCCTTAAGATCAGAACACAAAACTTCAATTGAAGTTCACAGAACACAACACTTCAATTAAAGTTCATGGCATGCATGCTAACCCAAGAAGACAAATTAAACTTGATATGCTACAACGGCACCGCACGTACCCACAAAACAAGGTTGGAACAAAACCTATCCATCAGACAAAACAAACCCCATCAACAGTTATACAAAACCATGACAAATTTGCTAAAACATACCATAACAAAACTAATCAACATGCTTACGGTACAATCCTTCAACCTCAAGACTAGTACAAACTAGGTTTCCCTTTACCCACTCAGTCAACTTTATCTCCCAAAACTCACAACGGAAAACACCATACCAAAACAGGAATTAAATCCATAATACAGAGCAACCAAAAATCGAAGACTGAACTCAAGAATACCTTACCTAGATCGTCTGTCGCGCGTTCGGGAGAGGGGTGCTGGGCTAGGGTTCGACGTCGAGGCAAAGGCGACGACTAGGCTCGGCTCGGCGTCGAAACCAATGAAGAAGAAGGGAAGGAGGAGAAACAGAACGAAAAGTGACGCTCGCTCGCTGGGAACGAAAGACAGCAGTGTCGCTGGTCGCAGCGCGTGCGGGCTGCGGTGACAAAGTCGGCGGCGTGGGGTGAGCAACCGCTCTCGTTGTGGTGTTGGGGGAAAAGATACGGCAGATGCAAAATTTCGACTATGTTAGGGCAAATTAATAGTTTTGGCATTGTTACAAAAAGGCCCTCCAAATTCAGGTAATTACAACTAGGTCCCTAAATTTGGAAATTTACATTTTCAACCATTAAAAAAAATCCGGTATTTAACATTCTCCCCTACTAACAAAAATTTGGTCCCCAAATTTAACTAGTGAACACAACAAATACTAGTCACCCATGAAACCAACCCAGACTAGTCCACAACCATAAACCATAAACCGCAACGAGTACTGATCAACAACAAGAGAAATCTACAGTGACCTATACGTAGATACCCTATAGCTCTTTAATATCTCGAAAAATCAATTCATCGACCTGTTGTGCCTTCTCTCTGGCGAGCGCGTAAACCCGGTCCATCTCTGGAACTGATGGTGGCATCGTCTGAATAGACAGCGGCTGAATCATCTGAATTGTTGCCGGCTGCATAGTCTGAGGTGCTGGAGCTCCCACCGTCTGCCGAGTCTGATAACTTGTAGCTTCGACAATCTGCTAAGGCTAGTAAACTGAAGACTAATACGCTAGGCACAGCTGATCTACACATAACTAATAACTAAAATAAATTCTAATCATACTACCTACTTGAGTAAATTTTAAGTAACAATGCGTTACTTCCTAACCTAATCATCATAAATGTAATATCTATTTCTGATCGACCAAATTACTGTATCCAACATACCATATATTTCTTGAGCTTGTAAATGTAATCTATCATGGGAGACAAAAGTGTGAACTTTACCACCTATCTCTATCCAACTACAACCGAGTATTTTGACACTGCACATTTGCTTCATCCTCCTTCTAAGGTATGACACGTTTTCCCAATGGCCTTTGTGTTTTTTTTTAAATCCAAACTAGTTTATGTCAATATACTAGTTATCTGCTAGTGCATATAGTTAAAACTCAGGGTTTCCTATGCATTTAGTCTAATCACATAACTAATGTCAAATTTTGTTCGTTGCTATGATAAATTGAATCTCATGACATTCATCTCTATTTCAAAAGGATAAATCAAGTTATAATACCACAACCTATTTCATTGGACTGTGATCAAAATCTTGCAAATAGAGAGTCCAGTGTACATTGGATCCACATACCCCTCACAGCCCTCTTCCATCAAACAAACCATTTGTGTGAGGATGTTATAACAATAAATAGAAATACAGCTGATACAGTCTTAAGAAAAAAATCCATTATTTGTGGCCACCACAGATTCTACTTTAGGGACCTGGCATACTACAAATGGCTAGCTTATTAATGTAAGCAGAAGGTTTTACTTCTCTCCTTAAATTGTCATAAGTTTGCGATCTTAAATCACAATATCATTAAATATCCCTTCCTTATAATCTAGCCTTAGACAAGCCAGGACAGGACTGACTGAAGAAATTTGGGGAAGCAAATGACAAACCTAAGAAGACAACAAGAAATGTATTTGAGCTTCTTTCATAACTTTAAATCACAAAAGAATCAATTGCATTATTCTAGACGGCTTTACTTAAACTACCTGCATCCACAAGATCAGAGTAGTGTCGGCAGTATCTTAAAACACAAAGGTTAATGAAGCTCAAATCACAATCTTGGTTCACCTTCATGCACAATTGTTGCGGAGGATGATATGGGTTGGATCACGGGCATCTTGGAGATTATTGCAATAAGAGAATTAAAACCATTTAGCATACGAAATCACCTATAAATAAATGCTTCCTAAATGCCCCTAATAACCATCAAGCTACTACACAATTAAAACTGCTCCCGCAAAAACTATCAGTTCCAATGGCACTCCACCTCCTAGTTCCATGCATCTTTGTTATTGCAACTTCTTCTCAAAACTAACCAGTTCCGGTATAAGTCAAAATAAGATTCTATAAGCAACATATACCATGGACGTTCAGCCTGCATGTGGCTAGGTTCAATACTATACTACATTTGGTGCATGTACATTCTACGTGCTGGTCTGACTAGAGATCAGCAAACTATCTAATGAAAATTTTCATAGCATTCATATGAAAATGGGAATTCCTTCACATTTATAACTGTATTTTCCTGGTGCTATAGGCATTGTAAATATCTTCTAACTTAAACCACAATGTCAAAAGTCATTTCAAAAGTTCTTATACAACTCCATTACTACCCAAGCCATTATAATCCACTTAACCCACCAACACCCATGAACACAGGAATTTCAAAATCAGCCACCATAAACAACCATCGATGCCAAATAAGTTGAAATTTCCAAAACAACAAACGAAATAGCTCCATAAAAGAGTCAATCCTTCCATGCGTTTAATTTGAGAATTCAAAAAAAAAAATAACGGCCATCTATGTCAATCATAGCACACTGAAAACCATAGAATCTTCCCATCTTAGCACACAATACTAGGCACTATGCCCCACCAAAAATAGAACCAACCATAAGCGTTCTTTGCGGAAAACCATTTCATCAACATACCATATGGAAACCCCCCAATTAGTACACTTGGCGCCAAGACCAGAGAACAGAAACCTTGCCCCAAAGCACAAAAAAATTTCCAAAGCAAAACATATTAAACAGAATAACTCAACAAACAACTTCTAAATAATTATGTGCCTTTGATAATACTAAACCTTGATATGTGTTAATGTCCCCTCAACAATTTACATATCATAGAGTTACAATTTACAAACATTTATTACAAGTTGGAATTGCTCTTCACAACTACAGATTATTGGTCCATCGGTGTGGCACAACAAGAAGAGCCATCAACCACACTATATATATATATATTGTTTTAAGATTAAGTAGAATTATTATTATTATAATTATTATTATTATTATTATTATTTTACATCAAATTTAATTCCGAGTACATCCTTCTATAACTCAAGAACTTTTATCTTGATCATCAAGTTGTCTCAGTGAGATAAAGATGGTTCCCTACTAATCAAGAACTTTATCATCAATCATTAGCATTCAAATCACAATTCCCTACAAAGAACCATTGATGTGTCAATAGGTTTGAACCAAGTTGTTCAATTTCTTTTAATAATTCCCATAGAATTTGGGTTTTGTCAATATTTGTATTGCCTTGTATTGTTTAACAGGACAATTACATCTATATATATATATAGACCACTCAATGAAGAAAACCTATACCAAAAATATGCTCATATTGAAGCAAAACGACATGTTTGTGCATAGGCGAAATAAAACTTTAATCCCCAATTGCAAGTTGAACAAATTCATAAATATCACCCATGGCTCACAAATCAAGGGCAATTTCTAAGTGTCAAACCTTAACATCATGAGTAACACTTCCATCCTTAGACCGTTTAATAATAATATATCACATATGTCCTCAAAACATAATATACCACATAGATCCGTCAAATTTAATTCATCTAAACCTAAATAACACTTGACAATATCCTGAACAGTTAAAATCATCCAATAACCAATTACAACTAATCACTTATATCCAATCACACATAGGGTCCTCAACCATAAGGTCACTAATAGCAAGTTTACACTATAAAACCCAACTACAAATCATCAACTCCATAAGTATCGCCTATATGTCCAATCAATGGCAACCTCTAAATAACCAGTCCTAACATCATATATCCCCTAATGTATTCTCAAAACACAACACATCATAGAAACTCATCAATCTCGATCCATCATTAAACATTAATCAAAATTGATTGCTTCCCGACCAATGATAAAGTTCTCCACTATAGGCCCACTTGGCATATCTCTGTTGAAACAACCAAAGAGATGTATCTCGTGAGGAGTTTATTATAGTTTGTGAAACAACCCTATCATGTACCATCGGAATTATTTAATCATATACGCTCAGTCTATGAGTTTGAATCCCTCATAAAGTAACATTAGGCGAGTTGACTAACCATTGCCTTGTAAACCATCCTACTTCAGTTCCTTCAGATTCAGGAACCCAACCACCAACCAAGCAACGAAAAGAGATATACAATCTCTTAGACAAACCTCAATATAATCACTAAGTGATTCATCATTTTCCAAATCACATCCTCGGTATCTTCCACCAATAAGTGACATCCCCATGGATTAGGATACCTCAATCTCCTATCAACTAGGATGATATGTATCTAATTCTACCTCTTTTCCGTCAATGCAGGTCTACAATAAATCGATCCGATATTGATCGAGCTACATACGATATGCAACATTAAATCCTCACCCAACTAGTAGTAACTAGTACTAGAAAAAGGGACTCCTAAAGACGATAAACCTTGATCTCAAGTAGATAGTGGACTGGTTCAACTCTCATTTGCCGACCCATCAGTCGGTGCTATAAGGAAATCAACATTCTCCACAATAGAGTCAAGTCTGACCAAGATTACCAATAAACTGGTTAACTACAAGTCATCAAGTTAAACCAAATCCAAAGAATAACTAATAATTGAATATAAGTAACAATATGTTATCCAACTAAGCTAGAATATACCTATACAACTTCAAACAAGGTAATGTACACAACGGATAAGATAATCATCAAAAATATACCTTACTCATCGCCGAGAGAAGTCCATCGCCGCCAAGTCCCAAAACACAACCATACCAAAAAAATGACTCCGCAGAAATACAATCAAATCCGTAAAACACATATAGACCTCAATAAATAACTCCGTAAAACCACAGACACTAAAACATCGCAAACCTTGCTCTGATACCAAAAATTGTCCGCCCCCAGAGGCACATGCTTCCTCGAAAATCGGGCAGCATATCCCCTGTACGGCGGACAATATGGGACAATAATACATAATATCTCCACCAATATAGCTCAGCCACAAGCGGCTGGCATCACAACAATAAGTAAACACAACCACGCAGTTTGTATTAGAATAAAAGATAATGGGTGGCTCAGCCACCTTAATCATAAAAGATCTACAATTCAAAGAGAACACCAAAAGACTGATAACGACAAAACCCGAAATGAATATAATGTGACTACAAGTACTGAAAACAAATAACTAAACCAAATACGGAAGACTAACTCAACTCGACACTGGGACTGGCAACTGGATCCTCTTTTGGCTCCAAGAAATACGTCTACCTGCTATCTGAAATAACAACAAGAAAAGAAGGGGTGGTGAGTCCGGGCGGACTCTGCGGGTATATGAGTAGACAAATAAGCATGGCATAATAAGGATAACGGAGTAGAGAAATCAACAGTGTACAGTCCATAAGAATTATAGAATTTACCTAATCATGCATAACCAATATAATACGACATGGTATAAAACCGAACAATAACTAAACAGGTGTAAAACGACGCAATAACAATAAAGCCAAGATATAGATGCATGTCAATCATGTGCAACAACCATAGCTCATATAAATGCATCAAACACAAGCAAATGCATAAAAGAAATACGTATGCACATGATGCAATGACATGTGTCACCCTTGACGTCAATCAAGCCGTCAACACATCCCATCTGTGTGACCGAGTGGGTAGGGCTGTGACAAATGTACCACTCCAACAACAAATACCACATAAGGCGTGGTTGAGTGAACAGGATGCTGGGGAGTCTACACTCCAACCCCGATACATAGGGGGAGCTATACAGCTGCAATATCCCTCTAAAAATAACGGTGAGGGTGAGCCACCAACAGCTCATCCCTCTAAAAAACAACGGTGAGGGTGTCACTGTTTGGCATAACAAGACAGGTGCTCGCACTCTAATAACTATCACGATAACAAGTGGTTGAGTGAATCGAGCAACAATATGACTAACGACAACTTAACAACTTGTAAGCCCAATAGTCGTTAGTATGCAACGTGTAAGTATGGTGCATGCTATACGATGCACGAACAACCGGAGAAACAACGATGCAATAAAATCCAACGAATATACGATGCATCAATACAACCAACCAAAAATCGCAAACCAACGATTATGCACCTACACTACTAGGTAGGGTATTTCTAATGTCAAATAAACCTATCTGTGTTTAATGGACTTCTAAGTGCTCGCGTACAAGCGGCACATTACAGAACGAAAAACCAATAGAGGACTGTACAGATACGAATTTGGGAACACTCGAAGATCAACGAAGAATAAGTCTCAACGGCGATGTTTTAAATATCGACAAAGAACAAAGTCAAGCAACCTATCAGACATAATATAGTCATGCTTTTAAGTTAAAGAAAACTACTCGACTACAAAGGAGAAGTACCCGCCTTTTATTGAAGAATTCCGTAAACGAGGACCTTTCACAATCAACCGAACGAGCCCGAATCAAGGTCCTGTATATGTGATAAGGTTTAGCTAATTATAAAATTAATAAATTAGCTAAACGAAATACTAAACACAATTAGGACAAATCCTAATCACAACTTCTATCTAATTACCTCCCTTCCAACCACAACAAATCATCAACTTCCCTTAAGATCAGATCACAAAACTTCAATTGAAGTTCACAGAACACAACACTTCAATTAAAGTTCATGGCATGCATGCTAAACCAAGAAGACAGATTAAACTTGATATGCTACAACGGCACCGCACGTACCCACAAAACAAGGTTGGAACAAAACCTATCCATCAGACAAAACAAACCCCATCAACAGTTATACAAAACCATGACAAATTTGCTAAAACATACCATAACAAAACT
>JAGFNQ010008614.1:0-28407 GCA_024364735.1 Boesenbergia rotunda | reverse complement strand
CAATCCACCGATGATGAGACCGAGGCTCAGCTCCAACGCCCTCCGATGCATGAAACACAAGTACCGATGCAATTACTTCCAAGGTTCGGGAAAATCCTCCTTTAAAATCTTCTATTTTCGCTAAACATTTTGAGAAGGTTACACTTCCGTCAGGAGAATTGCGTGCAAAATGTAAGCATTGCAATGCTTCCTACAAATTCTAAGCTAGCGGTGGCTATAGGTCGTTGAACGATATGTAAAAACGAAGCACCCAACGAAATATGGGTCTGACCGCTCTCAAACACAATTATCAAAATTTTCTAGTGGTAGTAATACTGATTCTGGTTTATTTTTATATTTGGATAATAAATTAAGAGAATCATTAGCTAAATTTATTTCCGTAGAACATTTTTCTTTTAGTTTTGAATCTAAATGCACATTTGAAGATTTTTTTGTAAAGAATCTCTTAATTCAGCTGCTAAACGTGTTCCTAGGACTACACTTACTCGTACAATTAAAAGATTAGTAAAACAAGGGGAAAAAATTTAATTGATGAATATAGTAAATTAAATAATAAAGTTTCTTTATGTTCCAATATTTGGAGTGATCATTGGCAAACTCATTCTTATATGGGTGTAACATGCCATTGGATTGATAACTTTTGGATCCTTCAAAAATGATTATTAGCTTATAGAGTTTTTGATGAATCACATACTACCCATAACATTGCACAATTATTATGTTTAATTTTAGAAGAATATGGATTAACTCATAAAATATTTTCAATATCATTAGATAATGTTAGTTCTAATACTGCTTCTATAGATAAACTAAAATTTGTTTGTCAACCTGTTATTGGTGGTTTATTATTTCATATTCGTTGTGTATGTCATGTTTTAAAAATATGTGTTCAAGATGGATTAAAACTTTTAGAAAATTATATTCAACTAATTAGAATCGCAATTTCATATTTATGGTCGCATCCATCTATGATGAAACAATGGGGTAGATTTTGTAAAGCTAACACCCTGTTTGGAAACCTTTTAAGTAAGGAATTGGAATTGAATTCCGGTCGGAATTGAATTCCATCCGGAATTGAATTCCAATTCTCATGTTTGGAATGAATTGTAAAAACAGAATTGAATTTAATTCAATTGTTATACTTTTACGATTTTATCCTGCGAAGATGGAGCCGGAGCAACTTTTATTTGCTTTGTGAGGGGGCGATTTGGTAATTTAATTTGTTCAAGTGAATTCCTTTCACAAATCAGAGGTGTTTAGGTGCGATTTATTTTGAGGGGTTTGAAAGGAATTGGAATTCAATTCCTTATCAATTTCTCCCTGAAAATTGCTACCAAAGGATGGAATTGAATTCCAATTCCTTCCTTTCCAAATAGGGTGTAATAGAATGAGACCTAAAAAATTTCCACGTGACGTTCCAACACGTTGGAATTCAATATATCAATTATTACAAGATTCATTTTAATATAAAGATTTATTATGTGTTTTTTTTTTGCACAAAATAGTAATACTAATATATATTTATTTTCACAACAATGGAATATTTGTAGTAATATTTGTGAAATTTTAAAAATATTTAACGATGTAACAGAACAACTTTTTGGTATTTATTATCCCACTGCTCATTTAATTTTAGTGAATTTTTGTTGTATAGTATTAATATTAAATGAATATGTCAATAATGAAACTTTAACTTTATGCATATTAGCTATGAAAACTAAATGGGAAAAATATTTTTATTTTATTCCTGAAATTTATTTAATTGTATTTGCTTTAGATCCTGGATTTAAATTAGAAGTTTTACAAGAAATGTTAACTTTATATTATGACGCTTTAATTTCTATTAAAGATTCTTCTTCTCCGGATCCAATTAATATTATATATAATATTAGAAATTATTTATATGATCTTTATAATCAATATTATGTTAAATATGGAATACAAACTAATATTTCTGAAAAACAACAATCTACTAGTACTAATTTAAAACTTACAAAAGCACAACATTTATTAAAAGAATGGAGGAAACGTCCACGAGGATCATCAGGTTCCCCACAAGAACTTGAGAATTATTTTACGACTTCTTTTGATTTTAATAAAGCAGATAGCGAAGATTTTGATATCTTGAAGTGGTGGTCACAGAAGGCTCAAAGCTTTCCCGTTCTCTCCGTGATCGCAAAAGAAATTTTAGCTTCTCCAGTGTCAACTATTGTTGTGGATCAGACGTTCAGTGCCAGCGGCAACATATTAGATGAACGGCGATCAACTATGTCTCCCGACTCATTGGAAGCTCAAGCATTACTAGACCATTGGACCATAGCCGAGAAAAAAAATCCAAGGAATGCAACTTTCAGAAGACGAAGTCGAAAAATTTGATATCGAAGGAACGAATGCAACGGGAACGGGAGGAAATGGAAGTGAGTGATAAAAATTGTAAAAGGGTAAAAATGTAAAAGAACTACGTGGGTTTTGATTCCCCTATACCCTAAGGGGATACTTACGCAACTTATGTAAGTGCAAGCATTTTTTTAATATATTTTATATTTTATATTTTATATTTTATATTTAACTTTTAATTTTTAATTTTTTTAATATAATAATCTCGAACTGTGGCAACCGTGAACCGGCAGTTCCGAACCGTGAACCGTAACCAGCTTGGGCGGTTAAGGGTATGGGTCGACCTCCCACGAACCGTCGAACCGGCGGTTCTGAACTGTCGAACCATCGATTTTGAACCGTGGTCGGGTCTACTTTAGCATATATCGATTAATCATTTTAAACAATAATTTTTAAAGTTTAAATTCCACTATATAACTGTAACTGTCACGCCTCGAGACCATTGGAGTCGTTGATCCAATATAAAATCGGACAACATCTCCCCTGTCCGGCGGACAATTTACACATACACACAAACACACGCAGATATAAAATGACCTCAGGCCACAAAATAGATATATAAAGCATAAGATAATGAAATACCGCAATACTGAATTCATAGAACTCACCTGAGCTGCCCCCACGGCAGGCGCGTAGCTAATCAACCAAAACAAAGTCTAATAAAGGACTCAAAAATACAATGTCGTACGAATAGATTGCGAATACAAATCCACGACATATAGGAAAAATGAATACAACGTATAAAGAATGCTATAAAAAGGAAAACAACGCGGAAGCATGACGGACCCAAAATATACTGTCACGAATGTGGGTCTACCAAATTTAAATGTATATGAATGCTGGAAACCCTTTTTACAATCAAAATCTGAAAATGTAATATAGGGGTCATAGGTCGTATTTTTCCTTGGGACTAGTTGATGTTGTGTGATTCGAGCTTGTATCTATGTGTCACTGATTAATTTTGGGTTTCAAGTAAAATCTGGAATTTGGGTTCAATTATAAATGAGATCACAATAAAAAGAAAGGAAGCTTAACTATTGAACTTAACGAGTGATAGCAAGTTCTAACTCAACCAATGGACCATTTAACTCAACCTATGCAACTTTGCAAAACTCAGGAAATCAGAGCTAGTTTCGAAACTCACTAATGCAGATTTTAGCTTCAGGTTTTTGCCATTCAAAACAACCAAATGCTAAGCAATCTATAGACAATTTGATTCCAAATCAATGCCGAACTCATTTGATACAAGATGCATGCCTCCAAATCTGATGTGCAGAATTAATGTTAATTGCAGGAACCATGCATGACAACTCAGAAATGGATTGATCTCTTTAGCTTGAAAAGCAAAGCTACCGGATAGTAATAAGCAGGAATGACTGAAAGAATTCAGATTGATGACTGATCCATCAAGCAAGTTAAGTGCAGAAATAAAGGTTCATGAATGCAGAAACAACATGCAGATTTCAGAATTGAATGGCGAGAAAGAACCAATTACATTCATAAGCAAACTAAGCAACTGAGATCAATGTACTCCACTCTAATTGTTCTGATAAAATTCAGAAGATGCTATGTTTACTTGTCACAAAATTCAGAGGTGCTAAACTGAGTGTGCAGAGATTGATCGAACTGCAACTAACTGAATTTCAGAAACTGATACTCAAAATTTGATTCCAAATGCTATTGAAATGAAACAATCTGCAATGCAAATTTAAAAGATAAACCAAGATTCGTTGATTCTCAATTCAGATACTCTCAGCTGATACTCAGAACATGAATTAATTGGTAGGAAATTGAAACTGAAAAGAGTTAAGCTAAAATTAATTGCCGAAACTGCTACAAGAGCAACTGAGCAGAAATTCAGAGAAGGGTTGAATGCAGAAATTCTGGATGCAGAGACAATAATCAGTTCTACACAAATCGAATTCCAATTTCAGATCAGTTCTAGACAAATTGAATTCAGAAATTCAGAAATAAAGTCGAAATGCAAGCCAAAAACTGAAACGCAGCTCAAATCTGATACGCAAAATCAGAAATGGCACGCAACAATGATACGGAAGCAACAAACATAAAATAAACTGAAATTACATTCGATTTATCATTGAACGAAATGCCTAGCTAATTTACTTGTAGAAAATAAACCTAACTTAAGCAAAACAATTAGAAAACGAAATTAACCAATCTGATAAGAATGCAGTAATGTAACAAAATTCAAAAACGAGATTACAGCTAATAAACGAAATTAACTAAGCCTCAATCCCTCATCTCAGCTCACGAATCCTTGCTGTCACTCAAGGATGAGCCTCCAATTGAGATAGAAACAATCCATACAAGAAAACTACTGCAACTAAATAAATTCAGAAATGAAATGGTAGAAACGAAATTACAACTACAACTTGAAAATTCGCTAATTAAACTAAACCCCAATCCTTCTCCTTGCTGTCACTCAAGGAAGAGCATCGATTTGAGGTGGTCGCGCCTCCGGTTGAAGAAAAAATGAAGAAAAACGATGAACCAAGCTAAAAACGCGAAGAAGAAGCACTGTGCGGCGAAGACGCGATGAAGGCTGAAGCAGCTGGGAAATTTGATTAAATACTTAAGCATGGACGGCTGTGATTGATTTGAGGGAATCCAACGGCTGATCTTGCTCTGATTGGAGCCAAACTTTGATGATGATGATCTGGGGTCAGGATCTGCCTCGTTGTAACTCGGATCCTCCAGATGTGCAACGGATGGTCCAGATCAACTTAATCTTTGAACGGACGATCTAGAGCCCTCCAAGCTTGATCCAACGGTTGATTTAGCTCTGATTGGGATGAAACTTTCAGGTCTTGATCAGAGTGCTTGATCAACCCTAACCCTAGCTCGGATTGCTTCAGATGGTCCCGGATGGCTCAGATCTAGCCACTTTTGAATCGGACGGTCCGGATTAATTGTAAGCTTGATAATTCGATCCGGTTCCACTTCCGACTCAAGTTTGACCCAGTATTCCCTAGATCCAGGATCCTTTCATGCCTACAAAAATATATCAGAAAATTAGTGGCCAAATAATCCAAAAATATGTAAATTTGTAATTAAGTCCAAAATAAGAGGAAATCCTAAAACCTAGGGCAATTTCATAATTAAGCAATAAAAACATAGGTCAAACATGGATTTTAGCAATTAAAATAATCAATAAAATGGTGCTTATCAACTCCCCCACACTTAACCTTGAGCGTCTCGCGAAACTACTAAGTATGTATCCCCTAGATTTTCTTAAGCATAATTAGAAGCAAATGAAAAGAAATTACCTAGGGTTGTCAATTCTCAAAAATCTAAGCTCTATGGATTAGTATCTTGTCCTTAAATCAACAACTTAGCCTTTTTATCCATCATGAGTCATTGAGATGAATTTAAATCACTAGCCTTTCAAGGAAAAATTTGGTGGCTCTCTCCTTAAGTTCTAACTTGATGATGGAAGTGGAGCTCACTCAAACACACATGCTTCTTGCACTACCATAGACTTGCTTATTATCTACTCTCCACCATTATTCATGATTGGGTTCAATATCTATAAAACAAGTGAAAACATGGAAAATGATAAGAAATGGAATAAAAACAAAGAAAATGGAAAAATTGATAAAGTGGGAGACGTGGTTGCTCAAAAATGTTTCCAATGTGCTTTGCCCCATCTTAACAGTCCTCTAATGATATCAAAAGTGTGGTGAAGTCAAATTTGGATAATGCTTTTCATTTGGGGTGAAGAAAACTCCATTTGATCTCAATGTGCCAAGTTTGCCTTTTGTGTGCCATTTTTCTTTCTCCATTCTTCTTTCCTAATTTTTCTCTTTTCCTTTCTTTTCTCTACTGAAATCAGAATGATGGTGGAACAAATCTTCAATTTGGATGAGAGAAACTTCAATGATTTTATAGTGCCAAAGCTCAATGGTGTGCCACTTGGTTCTTTCTTCTCTCTTTTTTTTTTCTCTTCTCTCAAATTGTTTTCTACTTCTTTTTTTTTCTTTTCTGCAATTGGTCTTAGCTGGAGCATATCAGATCCTGCAACACTCTATTTCCTTCATATCAGTTGGCATCTAGAAGTTGTTGAGCACTTAAAGTGTCCCACTCGAAAATTCTGCTCAATCAAATTGAATTTTAGCCAACTTCATTCCATTTTCTTCTCTGTTTCGAAACTCCTAGCATCCAAATTCCTTTCTTGTTCTGATAGGCTGTGATGTGATTCAATCTATAATACATTCATCCACTTCATTTCGTGATTCAAAGCTTTGGAAAATCTAATTTCAGCTTCAACTTGGCACCAATCTGCACAAAAAAAACTGCTTTTTTCCAGCTGAGTTCAGCTTCTGATCAGCCTCAATTTAGCTCCAATTCAACTTGTTTTTAGCTGGAATTCAGCTTGTTTCAGCTGCTATTTAGATTCTAGCACTCTACAGCTGCAGTTTTCTGAAATTACAGCCAATGTATAGCTGCAATTGCGTGCCATTTAAGACCTTGGCACAACTTTTTTTTTCTTGATTTCAGATCTGCCCAGCTGCATTCGAACTTCTATTCAAATTATCTTCAGCTGGAGTTCAGCTTGTAGCAACATGTTACTGGTTTCCTGAGCAAGGTACAGCTACAATCCAGATTTGTTTCACAATGTTCTGATTTTTCAGCCAAGTGTAGCTGCAATTTCGAAATGATCACAGAATTTTTTTCTTTTTGGCATGACACAGATTTTCAGATTTTCCATTGCTTGCCGCTTGAATCTTCAACATATGGTAAGGAAGCTAGATCTCCAAGTGCTTCTATCTCTCTTGCTCATTCTTGGCACCAAACATCACTCACTTGGCACATGAATTTTTTTTCCCGAATTGAAGTGCATCCTTGATAAGAATTGCTTCCAAATCACTAGTCACTCCCCCACACTTAAATCTTTGTCCGTCTCGGGCAAAATAGCATTAGAAAACATCCCAAACAACAAGTTCAAAGAAAAGTGAGGATAAGAGTAGGAAATAAGTAAAGAAAAAGGGATTGAACATGATTTTTGCCAAAATTGAAATGGAAAGGTAAACAAAGGGATTAGCCTCTATAGATGTGATCCAATCATTGAAATATGATTTTGAAAGAACTTAAGCAAGTTCTAGAGTACAATAACATGTATGTGTCACAAATATAAGGCTAATTCTCACTAGGTGCAAATAATTCATCCCAAGTCCTCAATTAAGAATCTAAAGCAAATAGTACTCAAGCATCCAAGATTTCATCTATAAGCTTAAACCCTAAGTTTTAACAACCAAATTTAATTTATTTTCCAAAGACTCTAACTTACTATGGAGATAACCTAGAGGGATACATTTATTCCTAGTCATGCAAGAAAAAGTGATAAAAGAAATAACATGCATTTATTGACAAGGACTCAGTTTAAAAGAAAATTCTACTACTAAAAAGCATGAAAATGAAAAATGCAATAAAAGAAAATACAAGAAAAAATAATCTCCCCTTTATTCTGGTGGACGAAGCCTATCCAGAAGTAGCCTCCATCGTGGTAGTGGAGGAAAATGGGTGGCTGAAAGATTTGGGACTCCCCCACACTTGAACTTCACAAAAATATGCTCCGGTGGCCGAAGGCGATTCAGGTTCAGAATCCATTGAAGGAATGGAGGGCTATGGATTAAAGTAAGATCTTCTCCTCCTTCTTGATGCCTTTCAGAAGCTCTTCCAGGAGGTTGGAGTCTGTTCAGTTGGAGCACCCACTCCTGAAGTCTTCTGGACCCTGCAAAATAATGTAATACCTCTCTCAAGCGTTCAGGGTCAGAAAGAAATAAAATAATATCAGTCTCTACATGAAATGAATCCAAAACTGCATCATGTCCCATTAAATCAAATTCTGGTACCTCAATGAAATTTTCAAAATCATTTCCTATAAAATTTGCATCCAGATACTCATCACAAATAAAGAAATCAATTTCTGGCACATCAATAGAAATTTCGCAATTATTTTCCAGTGTGTCACAGCCAATCAAATCAATATCAAATATCTCCATAAGTTTTTCACATTCAACCTCAGCATATGATATAGTAAGAGATTCATCAAAATAAATAACATCAATTTCAGGCACTTCTAAAAATGTTTCACTATCCATATCCACAAAAGATGTATCAAGATATTCATCGTAACAAACAACATCAATTATAGGTGCCTCTAAAATTATTTCGCAATCCATATTTACAAGAAATGTATCAAGTAATGCAGTACGATCAATAAAATCAATGTTTGGTACCTCTATTGGATTTTCACAAACACTTTCTACACAAGGTATATCAATAAATTCATCAGAATCAATAAAGTCAGCACTAGGTACCTCGTTGCATTTTTCTGAACAAAGAGAAGAAATACTTACCTGAGCGTGCTGGAGAATACCTGGAGGTTCTACAAGAGTAGATGAATCCATGGCCTCCTCCTGATCAAGTACATGCTCCTCTTCAGCCTCAAGCTCTGGTGGACAATCAACTGGTGATCCTTGGGTGCTTGCTTCCACCATGCAAGTCCCTACACTTTATGGTTCATCTTCTGAATCTTCTAATGTACCAGTAAATTGTGGTGGTCCCTGGGGCTTAGTGCAGTCCCCTACACCTGTGGAATCATCTCCTATGCATACTTCTCCTGTAATATCTGCAACAACAACATTAGAAAAATTAGGACCATCAATAATACTATCATCAGAAAATAAAAGTCTAGAATGGTCCTGTGGAGCTTCAGTTTCTTCTTCTGGAGCTGAAAAATTTGGAATTGGATTTTGAATAGGAGTCTCCGGAGGAATGCATGCTGTAGGTGCCCAGATTTTTATGAATTCTTCTTCTTCTACCAAATTTGCAAGATTACTTGAAGAAGGACGTGGCCATGCACTAGGGTCACCTTGAACTGATATAAAATCAACTCCGGGGCTCTCAGAATTAAAAACAGCTTGAGAAGACAATTGTTCTAATCTTTGGGCTTTTATCTGATTCAAATCACTAGCCACTTGTTCCATTTGCCTTCCGAGGTTTTGAAGTTCTTGTTGAAACATTTGTTGAAATTGAGACTATGGGGGTTGATAAAACTGCTGATTAAACTGCTGAAAAGTTATTTCACCACTTGGTGGAGATGGCTGAAAATTGTAGCCCTGGAAATCTTGGATCTGAGGTTGAAATTGTGGTGGTGAAAACTCAAATTGGGTGGATTGGAAATTCTGATTAAGATGCTGAAATTCTTGCTGAAATTGCGGTTGGAATTGTTGTGGTGGTTCGAATTGTTGACATGGTAGCTGATATTGCTGAATTGGTTGATCAAAATTCTGAAATGGTGGCTGAAAGTTGAAACTGTTGAAAATTTGGTTGACTTGGCTGCTGAAATTGGAAGTTTGGTTGCTGAAAATTCAAATGGAATTGCTGAAAAGCTTGGTTTTTCTGCTGAAATTGCTGACATGGCTGCTGGTAAGTAGATGAATCACTGTTGGGTCTTAGTTGGGAATTCCAGTGCTTAAACACATTTTTTAACCCCACCAGTGCATCTTTGAGCTCTGAATAGTCCTCTGGTGAAAACATTTTGATCTTACAACCCTGTCACAAAACAAACAAGAAAAATGGCAGCAACTGTATACGAATGAAAAAGCAAAATGAAATAGAACCCAATGATATGTCCAAAAGCATACAAGCAAAAATCAAACAAATCAACTAGTTGCTTCCCCGGCAACGGCGCCAAAAATTTGACGGACCCAAAATATACTGTCACGAATGTGGGTCTACCAAATTTAAATGTATATGAATGCTGGAAACCCTTTTTACAATCAAAATCTGAAAATGTAATATAGGGGCCACAGGTCGTATTTTTCCTTGGGACTAGTTGATGTTATGTGATTCGAGTTTGTATCTATGTGTCGCTGATTAATTTTGGGTTTCAAGTAAAATCTGGAATTTGGGTTCAATTATAAATGAGATCACAATAAAAAGAAAGGAAGCTTAACTATTGAACTTAACGAGTGATAGCAAGTTCTAACTCAACCAATGGACCATTTAACTCAACCTATGCAACTTTGCAAAACTCAGGAAATCAGAGCTAGTTTCGAAACTCACTAATGCAGATTTTAGCTTCAGGTTTTTGTCATTCAAAACAACCAAATGCTAAGCAATCTATAGACAATTTGATGCCAAATCAATGCCGAGCTCATTTGATACAAGATGCATGCCTCCAAATCTGATGTGCAGAATTAATGTTAAGTGCAGGAACCATGCATGACAACTCAGAAATGGATTGATCTCTTTAGCTTGAAAAGCAAAGCTACCAGATAGTAATAAGCAGGAATGACTGAAAGAATTCAGATTGATGACTGATCCCTCAAGCAAGTTAAGTGCAGAAATAAAGATTCATGAATGCAGAAACAACATGCAGATTTCAGAATTGAATGGCGAGAAAGAACCAATCACATTCATAAGCAAACTAAGCAACTGAGATCAATGTACTCCACTCTAATTGTTCGGATAAAATTCAGAAGATGCTATGTTTACTTGTCACAAAATTCAGAGGTGCTAAACTCAATGTGCAGAGATTGATCGAACTGCAACTAACTGAATTTCAGAAACTGATACTCAAAATTTGATTCAAAATGCTATTGAAATGAAACAATCTGCAATGCAAATTTAGAAGATAAACCAAGATTCGTTGATTCTCAATTCAGATACTCTCAGCTGATACTCAGAACATGAATTAATTGGTAGGAAATTGAAACTGAAACGAGTTAAGCTGAAATTAATTGCCGAAACTGCTACAAGAGCAACTGAGCAGAAATTCAGAGAAGGGTTGAATGCAGAAATTCTGGATGCAGAGACAATAATCAGTTCTACACAAATCGAATTCCAATTTCAGATCAGTTCTAGACAAATTGAATTCAGAAATTCAGAAATAAAGTCGAAATGCAAGCCAAAAACTGAAACGCAGCTCAAATCTGATACGCAAAATCAGAAATGGCACGCAACAATGATACGGAAGCAACAAACATAAAATAAACTGAAATTACATTCGATTTATCATTGAACGAAATGCCTAGCTAATTTACTTGCAGAAAATAAATCTAACTTAAGCAAAACAATTAGAAAACGAAACTAACCAATCTGATAAGAATGCAGTAATGGAACAAAATTCAGAAACGAGATTACAGCTAATAAACGAAATTAACTAAGCCTCAATCTCTCATCTCAGCTCACGAATCCTTGCTGTCACTCAAGGATGAGCCTCCAATTGAGAAAGAAACAATCCATACAAAAATTGCAAAAATAAATTCAGAATTGGAAAAAATTACAGCTAAAACTTGAAATTCGCTAATTAAACTAAACCCCAATCCTTCTCCTTGCTGTCACTCAAGGAAGGCATCGATTTGAGGTGGTCGCGCCTCCGGTTGAAGAAAAAAATGAAGAAAAAACATGAACCAGCTGAAAACGCGAAGAAGAAGCACTGTGCGGTGAAGACGTGACAGGGAAGAAGAGCTGGAAATTTGATTAAATACTTAAGCATGGACGGTCCAGATTGATTTGAGGAAATCTAACGGCTGATCTTGCTCTGATTTGAGTCAAACTTTGATGATGATGATCTGGGGTCAGGATCTGCCTCGTGGTAGCTCGGATCCTCCTGATTTGCAATGGATGGTCCAGATCAACTTAGTCTTTGAATGGACGATCTAGAGCCCTCCAAGCTTGATCCAACGGTTGATTTAGCTCTGATTAGGATGAAACCTTCAGATCTTGATCAGAATGCTTGATCAACCCTAAACCTAGCTCGGATTGCTTCAGATGGTCCCGGATGGCTCAGATCTAGCCGCTTTTGAATCGGACGGCCCGGATTAATCGTAAGCTTGATAATTCGATCCGGTTCCACTTCCGACTCAAGTTTGACCCAGTATGCCCTAGGTCCAGGATCATTTCATGCCTACAAAAATAGATCAAAAATTTAGTGGTCAAATAATCCAATTTAATGTAAATTTGTAATTAAGTCCAAAATAAAGGTAAGTTCTAAAACCTAGGGCAATTTCACAATTAAACAATAAAAACATAGGTCAAACATGGATTTAAGCAATTAAAATAATCAACAAAATGGTATTTATCAACAGCTTCGGTAGTCCAGAACCGGGGCGTTCTTAAGGTACCCATCCCTTGGACCCTTACTTCGGTCCGGTACAAGCCCCATTCATAAAAGAAAATATGCATGCTTCATCATTCATACTTGTCATTCATACTTATCATTCATACTTATTTCATATCATCGTCATGCCTTCATCATTCATACTTATCATTCATACTTAAGGCATAACCATCACCTTCATTCATACTTATCATTCTTTATTCACATAACAGGACATACATGCATAATCATGGTTCTAGTCATAACCTTATCAGGGTTCATTAAGCTTGCATGATCATGATACATAATAAACATACACCTCATACATTATACATTTCATCTAGCATACATAATCCTAGTATTCATCATAAGACATGGGTGATAAGCTACATATAAACCTAACACCTTCTACTAGGGTTCATAGCATTCATCATAAAACATGTATATATCTTTATGAATCATAAATCCATTATAAGCATTTATCAATATTCATGCATCATTATATTTATCATAACCTACTTCTACATCAATTACATGTATTCATGGCATATGATTTAAATATTCATGATTAAAACATAACCTATCATCAACCGTACAAAGTCATGTTATATAACACATAAACTAGGATTTTAGTCACATGGAGGCCCTTACATCATGCTTAAAAATATACTAGCATCATGGTAACTTATAACATGCATTCTTGAGACCCTAACCCAAACCAAACCCTAGGTTTGGGTCTTGGCCGAAAGTCCCAAAAGACCATGGGTCCATGGAAAATTTGCTTAGATCATGATTAACATCCCTTACGTACATATCATGCCATAGAAAAATCATTTAAACCCTTGATTGGACTTAACCCCAAGCCCTAGACCTAAGGCAAGGGTTGGCCGAAACCCTAGAAGGGTAACAAGCCCATGGAAAAGTTCATTTAACACCATTTTTACCCATAAGGTATCATAAGAAACATATTAATCATGCTTGGAGGGGTTGGAGTTTTCCCTTAGCCCCTTGACCTTGATGTGACCGAAACCCTAGAAGGTTATTAGGGTATCAAAAATTTCCCTAGATCATAATCTATGCCTTACATAACATCATGAAACATTTAAGAGCACAAAGGAAAATTTACATCATCCCTAAACCCAAGCAATAGCCTTGGCCAAAACTTCCATAAGCCCTACCCATGAATTTTTTTCCAACATATCATGCCAACAAAAACTTAGATCATGATAAATATCTTGAAAACCATCATACCACAGGTGAGGGGGTTTTACCTTGGGTTGTCTTTGATTTTTAGGCCTTAAAAGAGAAGGAGAATGGGAATCCCTTTGCCACTTGAACCCTTCTTGCCCCTTGTAACCTTGGAAGAGAGTCTAGATCTTCCAAATAGAGTCCATGGTGGAACTTTTCTTAAGGGGGGGAAACACCTTGAGTTTTCGGCCAAAGCAAGGAGGAAGAAGAAATGAAGAGGAGAAGGGAAGTTGTAACTTCCTTTCCATATTTATATCATTTTAAAAAGGGGTAAATGAAGAGTCATGGTGTCTCTTCCCTTGATGACCCTTCATTTCCTACACCTTAACTAATATCCACTTCATTCCCTCATAGCACTCCCTTGCTAGGTGAATTGGTTAGAGCATGCATGGTTGTACAAGGGGTCCAAGGTTCAATCCTTGGTGCATGCACTAATTTTCTATTTTATTTTTAATTTATTTCCTATTATTTTCGAAAATTCCTTAAAAATTCTCCCATAATTATGTTAATATTTTTCATTAAAATCCATCTATTTTTATATTAAATTCTACCTAAAAACCACCCATAATAATGACACTAGAAAGCCCCCTATAAGGCCCCTTAGTACTTAGTTTCTCAATCTAAATGAGAGAACCATGGGATTCTAGGCTAAGGTTCGTACTAATGTTTCTAGATCCTTCGGAAAATTATCTAGACATGCTTAATATTTTAAAGAAAATATTACGAGAATTTTCTGGGTCGTTCAGCCTCCAGCTGCCTCACTGCCAACGCCAGCTAGACTGAACCCTTACTGAACTTCCTGAGCTCCCTCAGCCAAGCTTCAGTCAGCGGCTTCAGTCCTGCAGCTCCAGCCGTTGCAACTTGAGTTGAGAAATGGACAAACCTGCTCCAAGGAAAGCCCTCTTTGACTTCTCCTTGAGTGTTTGAATCCTCCCCTGTCACCTGTAGCTTAATCAGACTGTTAGAGTAGCATATCATACAGTGAATCAAGGATCAGAGATAAGTGGCAGCAAATATCAGATGTTCAGACGCGATCAGAGCGTCTGACAGTGCAATTTGAATTAAAGTGATCTGTCACCGGACCGATCAGAGAGCCTCCTAATCGGTCACCAGACCGATCAGGCTGGTTCCAGACCGATCAGGCTCCATCCTGATCGATCCCCAACGCTCAATCAGAAATCACGATTTCTTTAAGATTCTCCTGGACCGATCACCAGACCGATCCCAGGTCGTGGATCATTCGCCGGACCGATCCACCCTTATATCAGGCGATTTCTGAGTTTTGCAGACTAAGCCTTCTGATCGGTCAACTGACCGATCAGGGTGTCACCTGATCGGTCAACAGTCCGATCAGGTCATCACCAGATCGATCAGGAACCGTCCTGATCAATCTTAGTGAGAAGCCCGCGAAGCTGGATCATTCACCAGAACGATCTGCACAGTGATCCTGATCGGTCACCAGATCGATCAGGAGCAGTTCAGCAAGGGAACTCAACCTCACTGCTCGCTCCCTGATCGGTCACCAGACCGATCAGGAGCCAGTCAATGGGTGAAACACATACTCTCTGATCGGTCACCAGATCGATCAGGAGCAGCACAGTAGGTTCCCAACCTCACTGTGTGCTCCCTGATCGGTCACCCGACCGATCAGTCATCGCTGGATCGGTCACCAGACTGATCCACGACGGAGCAGCGTGCCAGAATCCCTGATCGATCACCAGACCGATCCAGGGACTCAAACTCAGCCCTCAAAGCTAAGTTTCCATCCACCTTAGCCCTCCAAGCTAAGAATTTTCCATCTAACTCTCCAAGTTGGTAATTTGCACCTAACCCTCCAAGTTAGGACTTTTCACCTAGCCTTCCAAGCTAGGACTTTTCACCTAGCCCTCCAAGCTAGGACTTTTCACCCAACTCTTCCGAGTTAGAACTTCATCCAACCTAGCCCTCCAAGCTAAGCACCTGACCCTCCAAGCCAGGACTTTTTCACCTAATTCTCCAGGATGGGAATTTGCACCTAACCCTCCAAGTTAGGACTTTTCACCTAGCCCTCCAAGCTAGGACTTTTCACCCAACCCTTCCGAATTAGGGCTTTTCCAACACCTAGCCCTCCAAGCTAGGATTTTTCACACCAAACCCTCCAGGTTAGGTTTTCTCCAACACCTAGCCCTCCAGACTAGGATCCTCCATATCATGCCTAATCCTCGATCAGGACTTAATCATAATCATCATAATCATCAACCTAAACTAAAATCGTTGTCAACACCAAAACAACAATCAGGGCCAGACTGCATCAACAGTGGACAGACTTTGAGATGGAATTCATCGAGGAGTTCTTCCATATGCGGGTCACCAACAAGCATTATGATGAATTCACAGAATTCCGACAAGGCGACCTATCCGTCAGCGAAGCCGTCAAGAGATTCAACCGACTGGCTCGCCTATGTCCTGAGTTTGTCAGCACGGAGAAAGAAAAGGTCCGCCTTATGCTGAAGATGTTACGACCGGAGATAGCTCTGAACGTGGCCGGTGGAGTTAACAGACTACAGACCACCGAGGAGCTGTTCAGCAGTGCTTTGATCACTAACCACTATCTGAACAACATAAATCAGCAAAGGAAGATGCCAACTGAAAGCAAGAGCCAAGCCCCCTCAGGAGGTCAGAAGCCTCAGCACGCGGGTACTAGCTGGAAGGGGGACTGCAATGATAAGAAAAAGTAGAACAATTCTAAAGGCGGCCCAGCAAATAAGAAGCCCAAGTACACCCCATGCGCAAAATGTGGAAACCCGCATCCTGGAGAATGCCGCAAGGGTACAAACAAGTGCTTCACATGCGGACAAGAGGGACACAAGGCCTTCACCTGTCCTACCAAGGCCCCGGCACCTTCTCAGCAGCAGATACAATATCAGTATGCTCCTGCACAGCTGTACTATATGCAAGCCGCACTAGGAGGTCCTTAATTAAGTCAAGGTAGATTGGAGGCCCCGCTTGTTACTACGAACGCCAGGGTATTCTCTCTTACAAAGGACGATGCGGCAAATGCTTCCACCGTTGTCACAGGTCAGATAATTATTTACATTCAGCATGCTACTGCTTTATTTGATACTGGGGCAACGTATTCCTAGATTTCCATGATACATGCTAAGAAGATAGACATACCCTTACAAGTTCTAGACAGCAAGTTTTTAACAACCCTGCCTTCGGGAGAAACAATGGCATCCACCCACCAGTTGCGTGTCGTACCAATCAGAATCGCAGAAAGGGAACTCTATTGCGACTTGATAGTACTCAACATGCAAGACTTCGATGTCATACTGGGTATGGATTCTCTAAGCAAATAAGGTGCTTCCATCGAGTGCCGTAGACGCAAAGTGGTCTTCCAGCCCGAGGTAGAACCCATGTTCGAATTTATTGGAGAGCCAAGGAAAAGAACCGGGAAATTCTTATCGACTCTCAATGCGCAGAAGATGTTGAACTAGGGATACACTGGTTTTCTAGCACATGTGGTCAGTACGGGTCAGGCAATGGACCAGAAGATAGAAGATGTCAGAGTAGTATGCCATTGTCCAGAAGTATTCCCAGATGAGTAAGCGGGGTTAGCCCCTGACAGAGAGGTTGAATTTGAGATCGAACTGGTTCCTAGGACAAATCCGATCTCTATGGCACCCTACCGTATGGCGCCAGTTGAATTGAAAGAACTACAATGACAACTACAGGAGGTACTCGACAAGGGACTTATTCGCCATAGTCACTCTCCATGGGGAGCTCCGGTATTATTTGTCAAGAAGAAGGACGACATTATGCGCCTGTGTATAGACTACAGAGCGCTAAATAATGTGACAATCAAGAATAGGTATCCCCTCCCAAGGATAGATGATCTGTTCGATCAACTAAGAGGAGCCACCATCATTTCAAAGATTGATCTCAGGTCTGGCTACCATCAAGTGAAAGTAAAGCCAGACGATATCCCGAAGACGGCTTTCCGGACCAGATATGGACATTATGAGGTCGTCATATGCCCTTCGGAGTGACCAATGCTCCCACAATGTTTATGGACATGATGAATCGGGTATTCTCGACTTTCCTTGACAAGTTTGTGATCGTCTTCATTGACGATATCCTTATCTACTCGAGAAATCAAGAAGAGCATGCCAAACGCTTGAAGATAGTACTACAGAATCTTCGGGAAAAGAAATTATATGCCAAGTTCTCCAAATGCGAATTCTAGCTTGACCAAGTGTCCTTTCTCGATCATATTATTTCCAAGGATGGAGTCATAGTTGACCCGAGGAAGACTGAGGCCGTGAGTAACTGGAGCAGGCCCAAGAATGCTAGCGAGGTCAGGAGTTTTCTCGGATTAGCGGGATATTACCGAAAATTCATAGAAGACTTCTCCAGAATCGCAGCACCGATGACGGTTCTCACCAAGAAGAACAAGAAATATATATGGACAGACGAGTGCGAGAAGTGTTTCTTGGAGCTGAAAAGAAGACTTACAAGTGCTCCGATCCTGACTCTTCCGGAAAATGACAAGGGATTCGATATGTACAACGATGCCTCCAAATTGGGACTCGGAGCTGTACAGATGCAGAGTGGTAAAGTCATTGCCTATGCCTCTAGGCAACTGAAGGAACACGAAAAGAACTATCCCACTCACGATTTAGAATTGGCAGCCGTGGTCTTTGCTCTGAAAATATGGAGACACTAACTATATGGAGCACAGTGCAAGATTTATACAGACCACCAGAGTCTGCGATATTTCTTCACTCAGAAGGACCTCAATATGCGACAACGCCGATGGCTGAAACTCGTAAAGGACTATGATTGCGAGATCTTCTATCACCCGGGCAAAGCAAACAAGGTGGTTGATGCACTCAGCAGGAAGTCCACTACCACCTTAATGTCTTTATCAGTATTGTCCCGACCGCTGGAAAAGGAAATTATGAGCTGCGGGATCGAGGTCATTTCCGGACGACTTTCAGCCCTAGAAATTATGCCGGCACTATACGACGACATACTGGAAAAGCAAAATGGTGATCCAAGTCTTCAGAAGATTAAACAGGAAATTCTTGAAGGCAAGGGCGAGGGTTTTCGTATCGCCGATAATGGGGTATTATACCTTAGGTATCGACTATGTATCCCTAATGATCTGTAACTGCAAATGAAGATTTTGGAAGAGGGTCATAGAACCCCCTATTCTATGCATCCGGGATCCACCAAAATGTACCAAGATCTGAAGATGAGGTTTTCGTGGTCCGGTATGAAGAGGGATGTAGCTCAGCACGTCAGTACCTGCCTGACCTGCCAGCAAGTCAAAGCAGAACACCAGAGGCCCGGAGGAGTTCTGCATCCAATCCGAATTCCAGAATGGAAGTGGGAATACATTTCTATAGATTTCATCTCAGGTCTTCTCAGGACTACGAATGGATACGGAGCTATATGGGTTATCGTCGACAGATTGACGAAGTCAACCCATTTCCTAGCAATCAAGATGACATATTCAATTAAGCAACTAGCCCAATTGTATGCTAAGGATTTCCTAGCAATCATCAGATTACCTAGCATTCCCAAGACCATCATTTCAGATAGGGATGGTCGCTTCACATCACAATTTTGGGAATGTGTTCATAATGCTCTCGGCACGAAGCATTACTTGGAGTGCCTTCTTTCTTTTCGTCTTCTTGGACTCTTTCAGATTTGGACACTCCGTCTTGTAGTGGCCCTTCTTCTTGCACTCGTAGCAGGTTACATTAGGCTTGTTCGTGGGTTCGGCTGGTTCGTCTTTTCTTCGGCCGGTTTTTCGTTTGTTAGTTCGGTTCTTCAGCTCCTTGTAGTAACTTCGAGCGAGCCGGACCAGTTTAGTTTGATCTCCTTCTTCATCTTCTGAGTCTGTGTCAGACTCGGGTTCAGGTTCAGTTTTCTTCTTCGTTGTCTTTAAATTTTTACCTGCAATGAAAGCGATACCTTTTTCGACCGAATTGGTGTTAGTCTGTTCGTGCAGTTCTAGTTCAGAAAATAATTCATCTAGTTTTATTTTAGAAAGATCTCTAGATACCTTGTATGCATCTACCATAGATGCCCACAAGGTGTTTCTAAGAAAAGCATTTAGAGTATACCTTATTAGGTCACGGTTTCAACTTTGTGACCTATTGAGTGAAGACCGTTCATTACCTCCTGAATTCGTGCGTGGAGCTGGGCTGCTGTTTCATTGTCGGCCATTTTGATAGTGTAGAGTTTATTCAGTAGTAGATCCCTTTTGCTGATCCTGGTGTCTGAAGTCCCTTCGTGCAGCTCGATCAGTTTTGTCCATAGCTCTTTTGCACTGTTGAAGGGGCCCACTCGGTTCAGCTCTTCCTTTGTCAGCCCGCATTGTAGGGTTTGAGTTGCTTTTGCGTCGGCTTCTATCTTGCGCTTTAGAGTGTTGTCCCACTCCGAGTAGCTTTGTGGAAGTCCTTCTGCATTTCAGGGGATCTCCAGACCGGACTGGAGAATGATCCACATGTCCACCTGAGTTTTCAGGTGGACCTCCATTCGACTTTTCCAATAGGAAAAGTCTTCTCCACTGAAGAGTGGAGGTCTAGCGGTGCTGAATCCCTCTTGCATAGACATTTGTTCTGTAAAAGGAAATTTTACAAAAAAAAAGTGACCCAAGACTTGGTCTTGGATTAGCAGTGTGGGATAAAGATAATTAAAAAAAGAATTAATTAAATTCGAAAAAAAATCCGAAAAAAATATTTCAAACTGGTGGTTGCACCAAGTTTGAATTCCCCGCTCTGATACCACTTGTTGGATCGAGAAGCCCGATAGAGGGGGGGGGTGAATATCGGAAATCGTTCTTTTTTGGAAAACTAAGAGTAAGTGCACAGCGGAAATTAAGATAAGAGACACAGCACAAAGACACAGTGGTTTTTTAGTTGGTTCGGAGCCTGTGTCGACTCCTACTCCAAGGCCCACGGTCGTTGACCGTTTACTTTGGGTAATTCTATATTCGCGTAAATAAGTTACACAATTTTAATTACAAAATGAGTGCAATAAAATATAATAAATTAAGTACGCTCTTCTGTACCGACGTCCGGAGTAGGTCGACTCTTTCGGGGCAGCGGGACGTCGTCGGCTCGAGGTGAAGCGTTTCTGGAGCAAGGCACGAGCGTAGAAGAGCTTTGAGGCGTTGAGAGTATTGTTGTTGGAAGCCTGGGGTCGAGGGCCCTTTATATAGGGCTCGGGGGCGCCCGGGACGTCGGGGGCGCCCCCCACATGGCCTTTGATCCGCACAGATCTCGGTCAGCGTCTATCCTCTGGATCCGCTTTGACCGGGGTGCACGAAGCGCTCGGGGCGCCCGCATTGACCGGGTCAAAGTTCTATCTTCTTGGCTTCGATGGCTTCTTGGTTCGAGGTAAGCGCATGGGGGCGCCCGCAGCGCAGGGGGCGCCCGCGAGCAACGGGGGCGCCCGGAAGCACCGGGGCGCCCGCAGCTTGTACTGTCGAAGCGCACTTTTTGATTGTATGTTTGGTGTTCACCTTGGGGGCGCCCGAGACACTCCGAGCGCCCTGGTCAGCAGTTGCCTCACTTCTTTGAGGCACTCTGAGTTGCAGACTCACGTTCCTTCGGTCCTGCATCCAGGGTTAGTCCAAAACACGATAACATAATAAATTATTAGATTTATACAACCTTAGCTGTCTTGGTTCTGACTTTGGTCTCCAAAATGGAGCCCTAGGTCGAACCGACGCCTACTGTTCCCTCGACGGGGAACGCGTTCTCACCTACTCCTCTCGGGAGAATTTACCTGATGCCAACCGTTCCTTTGGTTGGACTTTTGCCTGACGGTCCTTTGTCAGGTCTTGTAAACTGGCAGTCCTTCGCCAGTTGCCTAGCAGTCCTTTGCTAGGGCTTCGGTCCCAGACTGTCCTTCGCCTGGAGCCTAGCAGTCCTTCGCTAGGACTTTCTTTCCTGGCATTCCTTTGCCAGTGCCTAGCAGTCCTTCGCTAGGGCTTTTCCTGCACACTTGATTAACTTGTTAGAAAACAAGAAAGACTTAACTTTTGACCTATGTTGCCATTATCAAAACACAGGTTTGACTTAGGTGCATTCTGCACCAACAATGCTCTGGCCAGAGGCTTCGAGTAACAATCCGACGATAGGCCTCGGGTATACATCTCCTCGCAAGGAGTGGTGAATCCTTTGTAGGCTATTCAAACATCTTCGGGCACTTCGGCTTATACCCAATCATCCTGGGTCCACACCTCCTTGGAGATGCTTGCTTAAGATGTCAAAGTATAAGTCTCCATGACCAAGATGACTTGAACACCGCAAGTCAAAGGAACATCGCACTTAAGCTGCAGTAAGAACTTCACTGATATATCTATATGTAGACTACCATATGAAGATTTACAGCCAGTCACTCCAATGAACTAGTTCCCTTAACTAGCATTCATGTTTATCTCCGGACATCTCAATGTCACCAGCCAGTGAGAATCAGCTGATTAGAGAATAGCCCATGCTAGTCTCAACAGAATTGATAGTGTCTGTATTTATCAAATCATCGACTAGGTCCAATTTCAATACTTCACAATTGCACATGTAGACATAATCACTAATTGTGAATTCATCACAAATTCTCTCATGCTGTGAATTGAATTGTGGACATTCAGTAAATGAGTTTAAGATCTCAATCAAATACACAAACATGTATACTCAAATAGTGAATATTCATTTATTAAAATAAATGATTACAATCATAAGGCGATTGCCTTAGGACACTTCTCTCATATCACTAACAAACACCCACTTGGCCTAATGCCAATTGCTACGATACCCAATACCACAGGCTCTAACATGACCCTCAAACTTGCTTTGAGGCAAGACCTTAGTTAAAGGATCCGCTAATTTCCTTTCAGTGGGAATTTTCTCAATTTGTATATCATTCCTAGTTATAATCTCTCTGATCAGATGATAGCGGTGAAGCACATGTTTGGATTGCTGATGAGACCTTGGTTCCTTTGTTGTGCAATAGCTCCATTGTTGTCGCAGTAAACGGTATTGCTTCATCAATGGTTGGAACCACACCAAGTTCTGAGACAATCTTCTTGATCCAGACTGCTTCCTTTGCTGCTTCCGAAGCTGCAATATATTTCGCTTCCATGGTAGAATCCCTACGGTGTCTTGCTTGGAACTTTTCCAGCTTACTGCCCTCCATTCAAAATAAATACATATCCGACTGAGATTTGGAGTCATCCTTATCTGTCTAGAAACTGGCATCTGTATATCCACGTATTATCATATCACCTTCTCCATATATTAGGAACACATCCTTAGTTCTTCTTAATACTTGAGGATTGTCTGACAGCCGCCCAATGATTCATTCCTGGATCAGACTAGTATCTGCTTGTGACGCTCAGAGCATATGATACATCGGGCCTAGTACATAACATAGCATACATGATAGATCCTATCGCGGATGCATAAGGAATCTTATTCATGTAAATCCTCTCATCTTCTGTGCGCGGACACATAGACTTTGAAAGGTTGATCCCATGCCTGATGGGAAGGTAACCTTTCTTGGATTCCGACATGCTAAACATTTCTAGCACTCGGTCTATATATGTAGACTGCGAAAGACCAAGCAACCGTTTTGATCTATCTCTATAATTCTAATCCCAAGGATATAGGTTGCTTCTCCCAGGTCTTTCATGGAGAAAGTTTTGGACAACCAAATTTTAACTGACTGTAAGACTGATATATCGTTTCCTATAAGTAAAATGTCATCGACATATAACACTAGGAATACGACTGCACTCCCACTAACCTTCTTGTATACACAAGGTTCGTCAGGATTTTGTGAGAAATCAAACTCTTTGATTGTCTCATCAAAACGGATGTTCCAGCTCCTGGATGCTTGCTTTAGTCCATATATGGATCGTCGAAGCTTGCATACTTTGGTTTTATTAACCGATGTGAAACCTTCAGGTTGTATCATGTATACATCCTCAAGCAGGTTTCCATTAAGGAAAGCTGTTTTCACATCCATTTCTCATAATTATAATGAGCTGTTATGGCCAGGAGCATCCGAATGGATTTGAGCATAGCTACTGGCGAATAGGTTTCGTCATAATCAATTCCTTGTTTCTGATGACATCCTTTTGCCACTAATCTAGCCTTAAAGGTAATAACATTACCTTCCATGTCAGTTTTCTTCTTGAAAACCAACTTGCACCCTATGGGCTTAATCCCTTCAGGCGGGTTAACCAAGTTCCATACTTGATTTTCGTACATGGAATCCATTTCCGACTTCATGGCTTCAAGTTATTTATCCCTTTCTGAATTTATCAGAACATCTTCATAACTGATAGGTTCGTCATTGTTAACGAGTAACACGTCGTTCGATTCACTTATGAGAAATCCGTATCTCTCTGGAATATTGCGTGTCCTATCAGACCTACGAAGAAGTGGTGTTGTTTTAGGTTCAACTGATAGCTCATCATTATGAGTTATTGGTTGTGGGTCTAGACTAGGTGTCTCTGTAATGTCTATTGGAGTTTCTTGAACTTCTTCAAGTTCAATGCTACTCCCACTGTTTTCTTGTAAAAGAAATTCTTTTTCCAGAAATACAGCATGCCTTGAAACAAACACCTTTTGTTCCAAGGGATGATAGAATTGGTAACCCTTCGTTTCCTTAGGGTATCCAATAAATAGACATTTATCAGACTTAGCATCCAATTTGTCTGATACAGTCCGCTTTACATAAGCAGGACAACCCCATATTTTAAGGTGAGTTAAATGAGGTTTCTTACTATTCCACGTCTCATATGGAGTAGTAGAGACTACCTTGGTCGGGACTCTGTTTAGTAAGTAAACAGCTGTCTTAAGCGCATAGCCCCAAAAGGATTTTGGAAGAGTTGCATGATTCATCATAGATCTAACCATGTCCATCAAGGTTCGGTTACGCCTCTCAGATACACCATTATGCTGTGGTGTATATGGCGGAGTCCATTGAGACAATATCCCATTGTCCCTAAGATAATCTTGAAACTCTTGACTCAAGTATTCACCACCCCGATCGGATCGAAGTATCTTAATACTTTTGCCAAGCTGTTTCTCTACTTCACTTCTGAACTCTTTGAATTTCTCAAAAGCTTCAGATTTGTGTTTCATTAAGAACACATACCCGAATCGTGAGTGATCATCGATAAAGGTAATGAAGTAGCTATAACCTCCTTGTGCAAGAGTTGACATTGGTCCACATACATCAGTATGTATTAGACCAAGCAATTCTCCCACTGGTTTACCTTTTCCGGAAAAGGGTAATTTGGTCATCTTGCCTTTTAAGCATGATTCGCATGTATCAAATGAACCGGGTTCAAATGATTCCAGAATTCCACATCGGTGTAATTTGGTCATGCGTTTCTTACTTACATGGCCAAGACGACAATGCCACGTATAGGAGTCTATTTGATTATCTATTCGAGCACGTTTGTTGCTAACTTCGATATTGAAAACGTTACCGGATAAATCTAACGTGTAGATACCATTGTATAAAGTTCCGGTCCCATAAAGAACACCATTTAAAGTTATGTAACAGCAATTGTTACTAAAAGTTAAATGATAACCCTTTTCATTCAAGCATGAAATAGATACAATGTTCTTTATTAACGAAGGAACAAAATAACAATTATCCAATTCTAAGACAAGTCCAGTAGGGAGCTTTAGCAAATATGTTCCGATGGCAACAGCAGCAATCTTTGCTCCATTTCCAACTCGCAAATTCGCTTCTCCTTGACGAGTCTTCTTCTATTCCTTAGCCCCTGTATGTCATTACATATATGTGAGCTACACTAGTATCAAGTACCCAGGTGGACGAGGAAATAGAGTGACATTCAATAACGAAGGTACTTGAAGAGGATGGGGCATCGGATGCCTTCTTCTTCAAGGACTCAAGATAAACCTTGCAGTTTCTTCGCCAGTGACCCTCCTTGCCGCAATGATGGCAAGTGCCTTTTGGTGCCTTTTCAGTCTTTTTGGCCTTTTTCTTCTTTCCCTTATTTGGTTCTTTGGTATTCCTCTTAGAGCCTTTCTTTGAGGAACCAACTAACAGTACCGTCTTTTGATCCTGCTTTACAGAAGGCTCTACAGTCTTCAACAGGTTGAGCAACTCAGGAATGGTAGTCTCCAGCTTGTTCATCCGATAGTTCATCACAAATTGTGAGTAACTCTTGGGCAAACAATGCAGAATTAAGTCAACACTTAGTTCGTGATCCATTGCAAATCCGAGTGTGCCTAGTCGCTCAATGTACCCCAACATCTTCAACACAAACTGTGAGACAGAAGTGCCTTCCTGCATCTTAGAGGTGAAGAGGAGTCTGGAGACCTCGAACCTTTCGGATCTCGCCTGCTCGTCAAACAGCTCATGAAGATGGAAGATGATGGTATGAGCATCCATATGCTCATGCTGCTTTTGCAGCTCAGGTACCATAGCGGCCAGCATGATGCAACTCGCAAGTTCAGAATCGGCCACATGTTTCTGATAGGCCACTAACTGGTCTGGAGTTGCATCTTCTGGAGGATGGTTGGGAAGTTGTTCTTCAAGGACATAAGCAAGCTTTTCTGCCTTGAGGACTATCCTCAGGTTTCGAAGCCAGTCCATGAAGTTTAGCCCAGTCAGCTTATTGGTGTCCAAAATGGAACGCAAATTCAGAGAAGACATGATCAAGTGATTATCCTAGAAATACAAATTGAGCTTATATGAGAAGAATGCATCAATATACATTAATTAAATCCTATTTATTTTTCGAATTGAATAACTCTTTTTATCAATTCGGGAGATCGTAGGAACATCTCCAAATAGGTTGATATCCAACCATAGATAAGAACAACCATGGCTAGAGTCCATCAAGTTATTCTTAGCTATGAAGGTAGGTAATTATACCGATTACATATTATACATATGTAACTATCACATTATGCTATCAACTAATTGAATGTTTGCATAAATCATTGGATTGTTAACTCATTAACAAGTATGCAACAATATACATAGCACCCAACTGCACCTCTCTTTACATCGACCTTGGTGTGGCACAACAAATCGATGCTCCAAGCTTAAGGCTGACCATTAATCAAGAAATAGTTTTAATATGGTTGGAGCTCATTCAACCGTTTAGTCAGGCTTGGATGTGTCCAACAACCAAAACTAAGGATTGACCTCTGACTCCAACTATATTAATCATAAACTAATTCCATGGTTTGAACATGTTGAGGTTCAAGCCGGGCATGGATGTGTCCATCAACCCAAACGAGAAACAAACTCCGGTTCTAACCATATTAATGGAAGGTGTTGGCCTTAATATTTGTAAGGGGTTTTGGGTCTCATCCTTTTCCTTTTAAGCACATTCATGACATATAATTATGTCATGTTCTAACGATTTCCTTAATAAAGTATGTATGTGACTTAATTTATCAAGTCTCATTAATTGAATTAGGAACCGGATTTCCTAATTCTAATTTCACACTTTATTCAAGGAATTTTTTGGGAAACAATTTCCTAAATTGTCATAATCAATTTCGGAAATAATATGTTTAAGACTTTGATTTCTCTAAATCAAATCTTATTAAATTAAGAGACAGATTCCCTTAATTCAACCACATATTATTTCATGAAAATCTTATTTAAGGAAATAAACTCTATAGGAAACAATTTTTCCTAATTAATTTTGGAGACAAAATATGTAAGAGCATCACCTCATAAATCAAATAAGAAATTATCGTTTGAGAATCACCTCAAAAATTTCCAAGATTTGATCACATATTTTATTTATGGATAATTAATTACAACAAATTATTTACTTTGGGTGGCTCCCCGAGGCACTCCCCAAAGAAAAGAAATTTATTGTAAATCTAATTTGGCCTGCTCCCCGAGGCATAACCAAATTAAACTTGACCAATTAAAGAACTTGTTAATAATATAATTTGGATGGCTCCCCGAGCCTACCCAAATCAATTTTAACAATTCATATTCAAAATAGGAAATTAAATTATAACAACTAACTTTAATTTGGGTGGCTCCCCGAGCACTCCCCAAAGTAAAAATTTTGTTAATAATTTAAAAACCAATTTGAATTTAATTGTCAATTAATGTTTCCATAAAATGTCTGACTTTCATGAAAAGAAAGTGCCCAAAATTACGAGCTTTCCATAAATGGAAAGTTTCCAAATTAAAAGGTTTTCAGAATTATTGTAAGTTTCTGGTACAAAGAAAACTTACGTATTTTCCAAAATTGGAAAATTTCCAAAATTAGGAAATTTCCAAATTGGAAAGTTTCAAAAATGAAAGTTTTCACAATTATCATAAAATTTCAGAAACAGGATATTTCAAATGTTTGCGAAATTTCATGAGATTTCCAAACTTTGAAATTCCTAAATCTAAAATTTACCATAATTAAGTTTCCATAATTGGAAAATTTTCCAAAATTGAGATCATGACAAAGTTTTCCGCAAAACAATTATATGATTATGTCGAACACTAACCGGCTCTGATACCACTGTTGGGACCGGGTGCATGCCGACGCGGACACGTATTGTAATTGTTACATAATTACATGCAGCGGAAACAAAAGCATGAATAATTTCCTAAATTATTCTAAA
>JAGFNQ010008613.1:0-24448 GCA_024364735.1 Boesenbergia rotunda | reverse complement strand
TGACCTACATGCTAGTCTCTATGCATTAACATTGTCCCTGAATGTTAATACTTGACTAGGAATAATTAAGAGTAGTGTTCTCTATATCATCTCACTATCGATTCAAGTAATCGATTGATATAGATAAGAACCTTCTACTCAAGGACGTTATTATACTAAGTTATTTGGCACTGATACACATAAGTACAATAACCATAAGAAATGCCTTTATATATAAGAAATATATATACAAGAATATTATACAATGAGTCTAAAAAGTAATCATCATATGATTGGCTCTAGGGCTCTCACTAACATATTATTCATAAACTAATTCCATGGTTTGAACATGTTGAGGTTCAAGCCGGGCATGGATGTGTCCATCAACCCAAACGAGAAACAAAACTCCGGTTCTAACCATATTAATGGAAGGTGTTAGCCTTAATATTTTGTTAGGGGTTTTCGTTCTCATCCTTTTTTTTCTAAGCACATTCATGACATATAATTATGTCATGACTAACGATTTCCTTAATAAAGTATGTATGTGACTTAATTTATCAAGTCTCATTGATTGGATTAGGAACCGGATTTCCTAATCCCGATTTCATACTTTATTCAAGGAATTGTTTTGGAAAATAATTTCCTAAATTGTCATAATCAATTTCGGAAATAATATGTTTAAGACTTTGATTTCTCTAAATCAAATCTTATTAAATTAAGAGACAAATTCCCTTAATTCAACCACATATTATTTTCATGAAAATCTCATTTAAGAAAACTCTATAGGAAACCATTTTCCTATTTAATTTTGGAGACAACAATATGTAATAGCATCACCTCTTAAATCAAATAAGGAAATTATCCTAAATTTCCAAGATTTGATCACATATTTTATTTATGGATTAATTAATTACAACAAATTATTTTCTAAGGGTGGCTCCCCGAGGCTCAGATACCCAAAGAAAAGAAATTTGTCGTAAATCCAATTTGGTCCGCTCCCCGAGGCGTAACCAAATTAAACATGACAATTTTATTCAAAATGGGAAATTAAATTACAACAACTAACTTTAAATTGGACGGCTCCCCGAGGCTCAATCCAAAATAAAGAATTTTGTTAATAATTTAAAACCAATTCAAATTTAATTGTCAATTAATGATCCATAAATTTGTCTAGACTTTCTTGAAAGAAAGTGCCCAAAATTGCGAGATTTCATAATAGGTTTTTAGAATAATTGTAAGTTTCTGGTACAAAGAAAACTTACATATTTCCAAAAATAGAAAATTTTCAAAATAAGAAATTTCCAAAATTGAAAAGTTTCCAAAGATGGGACGTTTTCACAATTATCATAAAATTTCAGAAACTAGGATATTTCAAAAGTTTGCGAAATTTCATGAGGATTTCCAAACTTTGAAATTCCTAAATCTAAAATTTATCATAATTGGAAAGTTTCCATAATTGGAAAATTTTCCAAAATTGAGATCATGACAAAGTTTTCCGCAAAACAATTATATGATTATGTCGAACACTAACCGGCTCTGATACCACTGTTGGGACCGGGTGCATGTTGACATGGATACGGGTTCGTAATTTTTAAAAATAATTACGTGCAGCGGAAAAATTAGCATAAATAATTTCTCAAATTATTTTAACCCCGTATCTAGCATGCAACCTTATGATGTGTGGACATGATCATAAAATAAAATTTTGCAGAAAGTAAACTAATTTACTCAATACCTCGCGTAACTTGAAGTAAGGGACGAGATCCAACCGTAGCGTCCCTTGGAAGCTCCGCCTCTATTCGCGTCCACACCGAGTTCTCTTCGGGATGACTTCGCAAAGCCACGAGTTTTGTGCCGACAAGAACTACTAGATTCTCCAAAGGCACGACAAGAGTAACAAGAGAGAGATGGAAAACTAACCACCAAAAGAAAAACGGAATCAAGATTCCGGGTGGAAGGAAGGAGTCGCGCCCCGCTTCTCCTTCTTCTTCGGCCTCTTCTTGGTGGTGCCTTACGGCAAGGGAAGGGGGGTAGCCGGCCCTAGAGGTGGGAGAGGGTGCCGGCCCTAGAGGAGAGAGAGGGAGAGAAGGAGAGAGAGAGAGGGCTTGTTACTTAATCTCTTGATTGGAATTCAAGCCTTGCCTTGGTTCCTTTATATAGTAGCCTCTCCATTGCCAAGTCTCCCCTTTAACGGAATAAATTTTTATAAGAAATTTATCTTATAAATTTTCCTATGAATTATTCCGTTATGCCAAGTTTTATTATAACTAACTTTATAATAAAAACAAACACATCTCACCTTTTATTATGGAATAAATTTTCACAAAAAAATTTATTATATAAATTTTTCTTATCATGGAAAAATCAATTCATAATTGATTTTTATAGAATAAACCAATCCAAGGTTTATTTTAATTTCCATGAAAATAAATTTCTTTATATAAATTTCTTTATATAAATTTCTTTATATAAATTCATTTATCCATAATTTTATAAAACAAATCGTAATTGATTAATTTTATAATTTAAACCAAATAAATTGGTTTCCCTCCTTGTTGTGGCCGACCAAACCAAAGTCGCCTCCTCGCAAATTAAACTCATTTAATTCGTCCAATAAGTCTTCAAAAGACTTAGCCATTTTAAGCTTCCGATGCGCCTCTGATAAATTCAGATTCGACTTATTTCTCTTGATTGGAAAATCCAATTTTCAACTCGTTTTAAATCTCTCGGATTACTCGTAGTGCGTGTGACTAAATAGACTTTCGATTTATGTTGGCCGTCTATAATCAACCAATTATAGAATGATCATGAGTGGCACCTAGTAGTACATCATGACCCCCAATTAAACGAAAGATCAACGGTTGACCTCAGAAATTATTCTGAAACCCTTCAGTAGCTTTAATGAGTTGTGCCCTATTCATTTCACCATCTTATACCCACTTGGTTCAGGACACGGTCTATGTGTGTCAGTCCCCACTAGGCTGACTACGTCACACCTAGCCCAAGTAATGTCTTTCTCGTCCAACAGATTCTAATTACTCTCATGTTTCTGAGAGATTCATACTCGGAACATGTGATGCTCTGGCCAGAGGCTTCGAGTAACAATCCGACGATAGGCCTTGGGTATACATCTCCTCGCAAGGAGTGGTGAATCCTTTGTAGGTTGTTCAAATATCTTCGGGCACTTCGGCTTATACCCAACCATCCTGGGTCCACACCTCCTTGGAGATGCTTGCTTAAGATGTTAAAGTATAAGTCTTCATGACCAAGATGACTTGAACACCGCAAGTCAAAGGAACATCACACTTAAGCTGTGGTAAGAACTTCATTGACATATCTATATGTAGATTACCATATGAAGTTTTATAGCTAGTCACTCCAATGAACTAGTTCCCTTAACTAGCATTCATGTTTATCTCCGGACATCCCAATGTCACCAGCCAGTGAGAATCAGCTGATTAGAGAATAACCCATGCTAGTCTCAACAGAATTGATAGTGTCCGTGTTTATCAATTCATCGACTAGGGACGATTTCAATACTTCACAATTGCACATGTAGAGATAATCACTAGTTGTGAATTCATCACAAATTCTCTCATGCTGTGAATTGTATTGTAGACATTCAGTAAATGAGTTTATGATCTCAATTAAATACACGAACATGTATACTCAAATAGTGAATATTTATTTATTAAAGTAAATGATTACAATCATAAGGCGATTGCCTTAGGACACTTCTCTCATATCACTAACACTTTGTGAGTGACCCAATAGGTTCTCGTGATGTTGGCAATGCGCCTAAACACTTTAGACACATAAACAATGAGCGACATCTAGCAATGCATCATTGCTACCCAAGTAACAAGAATAGTCGAGATCCGACTAAATCTCCGTGACTATGATAGTGTATGACCTTGTCCTTCTATCCTTGATATCTAGATTGACCAATGAGGCATAGACCGTGTCATCATCAATCAATCTTGTGTTTCTTGATCCCCGAGTAGACTCACTCAAACAAATGAGCTCAATATCTCATATTGACCCATTTGAGCATGGCCATGCGTTTCAGTAGTCCTACTCGATCAAGGGGCCCACAGATATCACTCCCGTCATATGAGAGGGATAGATCCCAATGTACAACACTCACATCCCTCCGCATAATTCATTACATAGCCAGTGATCGCCTTTATAGTCCACCCTGTAACGGGTGACGTTTGACGATACCAAAGTACATAACTCCTTATGTAGGGAACCGTAGTGACTTCAGGTCTAAGGACCATTCATACCAATAGTCACATGAGAAAGTCTATGATACTCATGTGAAAATCTATGAAACTTTCTCATAGCGGGCCATTCAATACACATTCTCCAATGTATACCCATGTGTCAACTTGATATCACATATCCATGACTTGTGAGCTCAAGTCATCAGTTGACCTACATGCTAGTCTCCATGCATCAATATTGTCCCTGAATAATTGATGCTTGACTTGGAATAATTTAGTCTAGTATTCTCTACATTATCTCACTATCGATTCAACCAATCGATATAATGTAGATATGAACCTACTACACAAGGACATTATTATACTTAGTTATTCGGCACAGAATACAAAGTATAATAACCAAACATGCCTTCATTAATAATAGAATATGATACAAAAATGCCTCTAGTCAATCATCACATAATTGGCTCTAGGGCTCCCACTAACACATTGGACCAAGTATCAAGTAAGAACAAAGGGATAATTTCATTCATTGGAACCCATTTGAAAATTTCTGAAAAGGCTGAATATTTAAGATTCTATGAGTTGGAGCTAGCCATTGTAAAGGAAAAAAATCAGAAACAAAAAGAACAGCTAAAAAACAGAAAAGAAGAGAATCTAAAAAGTCAGCAGCTAGAAAAAAAAGAAGAAAGAGAAACATGAAGCGGAAATCAAGTGATGGGTTGGAGATACGAAGCTAAAGTTGTTAACAAGGATGCTAGTCGAATTCAAGAGTGATTTATTCATTGGAAGATTGAAAAGTCGAGCAGAGCAGTGTCATAATTCTGCAAATCAGCTTCTGTTGGAGGCCTGATCGGTCTCCAGACCGATCAGAAGCATACCAGTCCGGTCTCTAGTCTGATCAGGCAGTGTCTGATCGGTCCAGTGACCGATCAGAAGGCATTGGCACACACAGCAGGCAGTGGCACGGAACAGAAACTTTGACACCATGAATTCAGTAATGCTTATCATCAGATCCCTACTCCACCACAGCTCTGATTTCACTAGAAGATGCCATCACAGGATCAAAGTGCATTGGGATACATTTTTGAGTGTCCAAGTCTTCTACTTTCTCTATTTTTCCATACTTTCTTGTCATGCTATATTTCTTTTCTATGTTTCCTTTTCATATCACATTTCTTTACTTCCTTTATTATAATTCTTAAGTATCAAAGTTCATGAATCTCCTATTTTGTTTCTATCATTTCATATATCTTCTTTACCTTGATTGAATAAGCTTTTCTAGATGTAGATCCAAATCAAGAATGATGGTGGAGAGTAGATAACAAGCAAGCTTATGGTAGTACAAGAACCATGTTGTGTGTGAGTGAGCTCCACTTCATCAAAAATGTAGAACTTAGGAAGAGAGCCACCAACATTTGCCTGGGAAGGATTTGAGTGTTGAATTCATCTCAATGAGTCAAGAAGGATGAAGTATGCTATGTTGTTGATTTAAGGACAAGTTTCTAGTCCATTGAGCATAGACTTTATGAATTGACAACCCTAGGTAATTTTCTTTCAATTGCTTCTAACTATGATTGAGAATAATCTAGGGGGATACATCTTAGTTTACTAGAAGCTTGTGTGAGACGCCCAAGAGTAAGTGTGGGGAGTTGATAACTACCATTTTGTTGATTATTTTAGGCTCTAAAATCCATGTTTAATCCACATTTTACATGTTTAAGTTTGCATTTATATTAGGTTTCATAAATTACCTCTATTTTAGCTTTTGATTCAAATCTTCATATATTTGAGGTATTTTGGCACTAAAATTTGAATATCATTTTGTAGGATTCAATTGACCATGGACCTAGATCAGACTGAGTCAAACTTGAGCCAGAATTGAATCCGGATCAAAGGATCAAGCCTTGGATTAATATGAGCCGTCCATTCAAGAGAACGGCTAGATCTGAGCCATCCGCCACTGATCTGGTTGATCCGAGCTAAGGACAGGTAGACAAGAACCACTGATCAAGATGTGGGGAGTTTGGTTCAGATCGGAGAAGATCCGACCGTTGGATGAGTCCTAAACAATCTCAGTTGTTCGTTTCAAAGTATATGAGCAATTATTCTCCCCAGGTCGCAGGGTCGTCGCGTCTTCGCCGTCTGCTTCAGTGTTCTTCGTGTTCTTCGCTTTTTCTTCAGTTTTCTTTGCAATTTCTTTTCCTAATCGCGCGGCCACATCAATTCGTTTGTCTTCAAGATCTTAGATAATCGTGGTGAGATTTCCAGTTCAGTTTTGCTAATCGATTGCATTTTTGGAAGCTTAGGTGAGGGTGTCGCCGAAGCTCTGTTTCATCGATCGATCCATTGCCGATCACCAGATTTCAGCCGTCCAGAGAACTGTTGAAGCTGTAGAGGGGTTCTCGAAAGCCTCTAATGGTTTCTGTGCAACGACCGCAGTCCAGTCGATCGAGATGGAAGAGATCGAGTATTGATTTCAGCTTCTGACCGTTCACCACGATCGATCAGAGACTCATCTGATCGGTGCCCAGTCCGATCAGAGGATGACCTGATCGGTCCAGTGACCGATCAGGAAGACCAGAATGCACAAGATCAATTGCGAACTGATCTTGGGAGTTCTCCTTTAGTGGTTTTTGAGCTAGGGGGTTCATAGCTCAACCTTTGTGTGACGGCAAAGGGAAGTTTTGGATATAAACGGATTTGATGTTCTAATTAGGACCATTTTGGTTTTAAACATGTATTTCTTCAGATTGATCTAGTTTGTTCCTATACACTTCAAGTCAAGTGCTTAAGCCATGCTCGTTTGCATTTTCTTTATTTGCAATTAATTCTCTTGCAAATTAGTTTTCTGCAATTAATTTCCTGCAATTAGTCCTTTAATTTCAATTCAATAGTTGAAGTCGAATTGCTTAGTTCCTTTCGATAGGTTAAGAGTAGTTCTTGCAATTGCCTATTCATACCATGCTCTAGTTAAGTTCATTTTATTTCTTATTGTCAATTCCTCTTATCGCAAAAACCCTCATTTTATCTAGAAAACCCAAACATCAAACGACAAATAAACTTGCAAGCTCGACTCAAACATTCATTCAACTAGTCCTTGGAAAAATACGACCTGAGGCCCCTATTCTACAATTTCGTTGTTAGCCAAAAGGTTTTCAGTTTTATAAATATCTAAATTTGAGTCTCACATTCGTGACATCTATTCTGGGAGCATCAGGGGGTGAATAGTTTCATTCGATTTTCTCTACAAGAATTGTTAGCCAAACATAAACAAAAACAATAAAAATGATAATAACAATGCTAACACCTTTGTTTACTTGGTATCAACCTCAAAGAGGTGACTAATCCAAGGATCCACACGCACGCACAAGCTCCACTATGAAAAACCTCCTTCAAGGTGGAGAAAACCTTCACAAGGTTGCTCTCTTCCACTTTACAAGATGGAAATAAGAATGAGAGAAAGAGTTGGAGACTTTGTGCACAAACAGTACAATGGTACCCTCAAGAACCGTACCTTTGACTTGCTCAAAAGTCCTCCTTTAAACAAAGTAAAGGATAGCTCCAAAAACCAACCAACCCGATACTAGTCGACTGCCCTTGGGGCAGTCGACTGGTCCCACTGAAGTGGCTAGCCAACGGCTAGTTTTTCGGGATTACTAGTCGACTGGTCCTGGACCGGTCGACTGATGTCTCGGGAAGTTTGAGTCTTCTACTGACAGTCGACTGATTCATTCCCAGTTGACTGCCCAGCTTACAAAAATACTCCTCACTCGATGACCCTCCTTCACGTGTGCTTTCATGTTCACTCCCTTGGCTTGCCCCTTGAAGTCCACTTCCACCGGCTATCGTCCCTAGGATGCGCACGCAAGCCCTCGGCTTGCCTCTGTGCCACCCTTCATGTGTGCCCTTTGAAGTCCACTTCCCCGCTTGCCCTTGGAGTCCTCTTCCCTCGGCTCTCGTCCCTCGAATATATCCTCCATGTGTGACTCACCAAGTCTTGCAAGACTCATTCACACATATCAAAAACAATAAAACACCCTAACCTTAACCATATTGACACACACACATCAAAATCATGATCTTCTCGATCATACTTGGGTCGATTGCCCCAACAATCTCTCGCTTTTTAATGTGTGGCAATATTCTTAGTGTTGGATCGAGAGACACGATAGAGGGGGGGGGGTGAATATCGTTAAAACTTTTCGGAAGTGAATTAGAGTAAGTATGCAGCGGAATAAGAACAATCACAAACACAGGGATTTTTACTTGGTTCAGAGCCAGGGTCGACTCCTACTCCAAGGCCCACGGTCGTTGACCGTTTACTGAGGGCAATTCTATAATCACACAAAGATTCTTACAAAAGTTTACAATTGTAGTACAGTAATAGTATAACAGAAATGAAAAATTAGTTCTTCGTTACCGACGTCCGATATCGGATGTTTCTAGGAGCAGAGGGACGTCGTCGGCGCTTTCGTGTTGAGTTGGAAGGTTTCTGGGGCGAAGCGCAGGAGTAGAAGAACGTAACAACATTGGAAGAAGATGTGTTCAGGCTTGAGGGGTCGAGGGCCTTTTATAAGGTTCTGAGGGCACCTTAGAGCACGGGGGCGCCCTCCACGTGGCCTGTGATCCGTTCACTTCTCGGTCAGCGAGTTATCCATTCAAAATCAGGATAAGTCCTTGACGAGGGCGCCCTGGCTGACCTTTTCAGCGGGAGTATCGGCTGGATGAGACTTATCCTCATAGCTGACTTCAGGCGCGGGGCGCCCTGGTGGCTAGGGGCGCCCTGGGCGTTCGGGGCGCCCTGGCCAGTATTCAGCCGAAGCTCCTTTTGCTTCATTTGTTTCATGTTCACCTTGGGGGCGCCCGGGATACTCAGTGCGCCCTACTCAGCTGCTGCCTCACTCCTTTGAGGCTCTCTGAGCTACAGACACTCGTTCCTTTGGTCCTGCATCTAGGGTTAGTCCGAAAGCAACATAAAGCAGTAAGTTGTTAGTTTTATACAGCCTTAGCTATCTTGGTTCTGACTTTGGGTTTCCAAAATGGAACCCTAGGTCGAACCGATGCCTACTGTTCCCTCAACGGAGAACGCGTCCTCACCTACTCCTCTCAGGAGAGTTTACCTGTAGCCAACCGGCTCCTCTAGTTGGACTTTTGCCTAGCAGTCCTTCGCCAGGACTTCAGTACCAGGCTGTCCTTTGCCTGGTGCCTAGCATTCCTTCGCTAGGTCTTGTTGACTAGCAGCCCTTCGCTAGTTGCCTAGTAGTCCTTCACTAGGACTTGGTGACTAGCAGCCCTTCGCTAGTTGCCTAGCAGTCCTTCGCTAGGTCTTTGTCTCCTGGCATTCCTTTGCCAGTTGCCTAGCAGTCCTTCGCTAGGGGTTTTTCCTGCACACTTGAGTAACATGTTAGAAAAACAAATAAGACATTACTTTTGAACCCTTTGCCATTTATCAAAACACAGGTTTGACTTGGGTGTTGTTTGTACCAACAATCTCCCCCTTTTTGATTTATGGCAACTTGATTCAAAAAGTTAAGTCAATCATAGCAGATTTAGTTCCCTCCTCCTGGAAGGAATATCCCCCTTGATTCTTCAAAAATTCGTGGGGTTCTTAGTTTTAAGAAAAAAATGCTTTAGAGTAAAAATTTTTCAATCATGATTTTGGTTGTGCACTTTGATAAATTTGTACGTGTAGAATGTTTAAAGATTTTGAAAACTTATGTTTAAAAACTCTTGAAGCCTTAAGTTTTTAAAGTGCTCAAACAGTTTTGAAAACATTAAGTTTAAAGTACTTAGTAGGATTTCAAACATGAAATCTTTAAAGTACTTAGTAGGATTTCAATCATGAAAACTTTAAAGTACTTAGTAGGATTTCAAACACTTAGAATGTTTTTTGAAAAACTTGAGTACTTAAAAAAAACTTGAGTTTCTAAAGTACTTAGAAGGTTTTCAAAGCTTAGAAGTTAGAAAAAAATTTTGAAAGCTTAGAAGTTAGAAAAAATTTTGAAAGCTTAGAAGTTAGAAATAATTTTGAAAGCTTAGAAGTTAGAAGAATTTTGATAGCTTAAGAGTTAGAAGAATTTTGAAAGCTTAAGAGTTAGAAGAATTTTGAAAGCTTAAGAGTTAGAAGAATTTTGAAAGCTTAGAAGAATTTTGAAAGCTTAAGAGTTAGAATAATTTTGAAAGCTTAGAAGAATTTTGAAAGCTTAAGAGTTAGAAGAATTTTGAAAGCTTAAGAGTTAGAAGAATTTTGAAAGTTTAAAAGTTAGAAGAATTTTGAAAGCTCAAAAACATTTTGAATAAAGGATAGAGTTTTGAATTTTGAATTTTGAAAAAAAAATTTGAAATTTTTTTTTAAACTCTCTCCTTTCCTATCTCTCCCCCTTTGCCATATATCAAAAATAAAGAAATATAGCAAACATGCAGATTGCATAATAGAGAAAAAAAACTGCATAATTTGCTTGTACTGAACCAATTCAAGATATGACCTCAATCAAATCAGTTTTAATTTTTCGTTTAGGGTCCTATCTAACCCGATTAGCTACTTACTGACTGTTATAAACAGTAGTTTTCGCTAGGGTTAGTCAAGTTAAGTGTTCTGTTCAAGTTAGATTTTCTAAACTTGACACTTTACTTGATTACTGTATAAGTTGTATTTAGTGCCCCAATTACTGAAGATGCACTGACTTAATGCATCTTGAATTAAGGCAAAGACCTAAGCATCTCAACCCTTTCTAGGTTATCAATCAAAAGTACCCTAAGGTGCTTATGAGATGCTGGCTTCTAAGTCTATAGGTGCATGCATTTCTAGGGTTAGGGCCTAGGCTAAGTCCATTTATGAAAAATCCCTAGTTTTGAAAGAGGTAGTTTTTATAATAAAACTAAGTCAAAAAATTTGAAAAAAACTGATTTTGATATTAAGTAAAACAGTTTTTCAACTTCTTTTAGAAACTGATTTTCAAATCAAGTAAAGCAGTAAGAAAATCAAAAGTAGAGTTAACCTATTCTACTAGGCATAGTAAAGATCATATACTCAAGTCAAACATGAGTCAAACCAAATAGGTTAACTGGTCAAACAGAGGTTCAGTAGTGTCAAACATGAGTCAAATTTTAGTTACTTAGTATAATGCTGAAAATAGTCTAACTATGAAGAAGGGCCAGGGTGGTCAGATGAGCCAGGCTGCCATGATCGGAATAGTGCCATCATCTCAATGTATCGTGCATTAGCCACTTCTCGATCGGCTCTACGAGCGTCCATCTGCTCGATGTGATAGGCTTCGACCTCCTCTCGGAGTCTGTGGATCTCCGTCTGCATCTGTGTGAAGCGCTGGTCGATGGTCAGTGGAGGCAGCTCGTCTATGTGTGCACGAGCCTCGGCTGCTAAATCGGCGACGTCGACTTCTACCTCCTCATCTGATTCGATCTAGGGAGCTGCTCTCTGACGTCTCCAAGACAAGACCCCGGTACCGGAAACCTCTATACCAGCTAGGGAGAAGTTTCTATATCCTATCTCGTCGTAATCAGTCAACTCAGCCATCTCTCCCTCGGTGATGTTCCGACTATGGTGATGTAATATGGACGTGATGATGTGGCAGTAGGGTGTGCGTACCCGCCCTTGCGTGGTAACACTGGATGCATGTAGGATAGCATGAACCATGTGAAGTCCTATGTCGATGTCTAGCTGATGAATCAAGGCATATAGGAGAAAGGTGTGGAATGGTCTCATAGTAGTGACGTCTCTAGTAGATAATGGCAGAATACATCGGACTATGACTCTATATAGAGCATAGTCCTGGACCTGTAGTTCGACTTACTGAAATCGTCTGGCCAGGGGTTGCCTAAAGAAGTAAGAGTGTAACGTGTCTAAGGTAATGTGAGAGTAGGGAGCATCAAAGGGAGGCTCCCTCGGAGGGTAACAACAGAAGGTGGACTGCGAGAATCGTAGTCCTAGAAATTGGTTGAGTAGTGTAGGTGTGATAGTTAAGGGAATTCCTTGAACAGTGATGACGAACATGAGACCATCCTATCTAATTATGTTGTTGTAAAATTCTGCACATAAGGATGTATTGATTGGATGGGTGCAGAATACTAGATTGTCAAGTTTGTAAAAGTTTATGACATTCATTGTTAAGGGACAGGATTGGGTGAAAAATTGTCTATTTAAGTAGCTCGTTTTGATAGGCTTATAGGTCGTTCGAGCAAACTTATTACACAATTCTAAATTCGGAATCCTAGGATCACGACTAGGTTGGGTACCGGGTTCTGCCTGGTTTGGTCGGCGTCTTCTAAGAGAAGAAATATGCATTTAAAGAAAGTATGAAGGAATTAAAAAAACTTAATTGCAAGAAAAATTATACCGGGCAGCTCGGGGAGGCATTGTTGAGGATGAGAGCTTGCAAGGTTCTCTTGGAAAGTAGAGAGTTGAAGAGGAGGAGTGGTTTGAGTGTGAAGAGAAGAAGGGGGTATGGAGCCCTTTTATAGGGCATTTCCAGGAGCCCTGTAGCGGGAGGGCGCCCTGGCTGGCGAGGGCGCCCCGCCAGGAGAGGGCGCCCTGACAGGGCTGCAGCTGCCTTTTGGCAGCTTTATGTCTTTGAATGGCTTATACGGGGGCGCCCGGAAACACCCGGGCGCCGTGGTCAGCGTGCAGTGGCAAAAAGCTGCTTTTGACCAGCCTCGGGGCGCCCCGCAAGGGTTTGGGCGCCCTAAGGACTGGTTTTTGACCCTAAAAGATTACATTTGACCAGATTTGACTTGCTTGACCAGTTTTGACCCGATTTGATTGTTTTAACCATGGCTTACCTAACGTTAAGTCAGTGCCGTTCTAAATGTTTGAAGAGAATGCAGTTATCAGTCACGTTAACCTTATAGGTTTTGTGAGACAGGTTTTGATAAAATTATTTTGTGATTCATTTTGAAAAACTTAATTGATTTTGAAAACAGTTGATTTTAATTTGAAAAATGTTTGAGTCTATAATTAACTGAAAGTTTGTGTTAGATTCGAATTTTACAAAGAATAATTTGAATTTGAAATTCAAAAATTGGCTTCCAGGTCTTGGCGAGTCACTAGGCCTTCTTTGGCCGTAGCCTTATTGGATCATCAACCCTTTCCTTGACAAAGCCTTTTAATGAAATTTCATTTTCAAAATTAATCTTTGAAACGTTCTGGTCTAACTAGTTTGGATTTTGGATCGGTAGCTTCGGCTAGTTTCACCAGTCTAAAGAGACCATGTAAACATGATCTTATTAGAATTAGTTTCCCTAACGTACTATCATCTCACCTCCACCCAATACTATGTTGTCAAGCTTCAGTTAAGTTTGTTCAGTACTTAAACTAACCATTCCTAAGTCTAAGCATGGTAAATTGTAGAAATTAAATAAACAATCAAGCAAGCAAATTGCAAGAATTAAATTCTATTTAACAATAAATATAGTTTTTAATTTGGCTCCCCCTTGACTAAAGCCACGGTAATGGTTAGGCAAGATGTGAATCTTGTCCTTGGGGATCCAATACTGATTTGGTCCAGTTGGTTTGTTCAGGTACAGTTTAGGTACCCATGCCTGAACTTTAGGTCTGGATTGGTTCAGTACAGCATAATAGGATCTTTGCCTAGATTTGGTTCTATAGCCTAGTCCGGATCGATTAAGAACGGACTTCTATTTTCCAAGAATCATGTCAAGACCCTTGGAACCAGAAGTGAATCGTTCTAAGTCAGCTCTAAGATCCTTAACCTGAGTTTTCAGGGAGGAGTTCTCTTTCTCAAGTTTTTCAACTTAAGTAGGAGTTCCTTCTTGAACTTTCTCGGTTAAGGGTTTAGAGTCAGCTCCCTCTTTCAGGAGTTTTACTTACTGTCGGAGGGATTCGATTCGAAGTTTGGCTTTCGCCAAATCTCGAGAAAGATACGAAATAAGTTCATTTAACTGACTTCTACTGAAATCACTTACCTTGATTTCGCCGTCTTCTGAAAAGGTTAGTCTGCCGTCGTCCTGTTCTGATTCTGACTCGGTCTCGACTTCTTCTGAGGCGGTCAGGGCTAGTAGGTTTGACTAGGGTGCTTCTTCTTCTTCTTCTGAGAAAGATTCGTCCCAGGTTGCTTGGAGTGCTTTCTTTCTTCTTGTCTTCTTGGTCTCCTTTAGGTTCGGACACTCCGTCTTGTAGTGGCCCTTCTTCTTGCACTCGTAGCAGGTCACGTTGGGCTTGTTTCTGTCATTTGCAGGATCAGCTGGTTCGTCCATTCTTCGGTTTGTTTTCCGTCTGTTGGTTTGGTTCTTCAATCTTTATAGTAACTTCGGGCCAGTCGGACCAGCTTAGGTCGATCTCCTTCTTCGTCTTCTGAGTCTGAGTCTGAGTTAGACTCGGGTTCAGGTTGAGGCTTCTTCTTTGTTGTCCTTCCAGTTTTACCTGCAAAAAAGGTAATACCTTTCTCGACCAGATTGCAGTTAGTCTGTTCATGAAGTTCTAATTCGGAAAATAATTCATCTAATTTAATTTTTGAGAGATTCCTTGAAACCTTGTATGCATCTACCATAGATGCCCACAAGGTGTTTCTAGGGAAAGCATTTAAAGCATACCTTATTAGGTCACGGTTTTCGACCTTGTGACCAATAGTGTGTAGACCGTTCATAAGTTCTTGGATTCGGGCGTGAAGCTGCGCTGCCGTCTCGTTGTCGGTCATTTTGATGGTATATAACTTGTTTAGGAGCAGATCTCTCTTGCTTATCCGAGTGTCTGATGTTCCTTCGTGCAGCTCGATCAATTTTGCCCACAGCTCCTTGGCACTATTGAAAGGACCTACCCGGTTCAGCTCCTCTTTTGTTAAGCTGCATTGGAGGGTCTAAGTCGCCTTTGCATCGGCTTCAATTTTGCGCTTCAGAGCGTTGTCCCATTCTGAGTAGGTCTGCGGTACTCCTTCAGCGATCTTCGGAATCTCTAGTCCGGACTGGATGATTAACCACATGTCCACCTGAGTTTTCAGGTAGACCTCCATTCTGCACTTCCAGTAGGAGAAATCCTCCCCACTGAAGAGAGGTGGTCTTGCAGTGCTGAATCCTTCTTGCATGGCCATTTATCTGAAACAAAAAAAAATAGAGATATCCCAAGACTTGGTCTTGGATTAGTAGTGCGGGACTAAGAAGAAAAATATTTGTCGAGGGGTGTTGCACCAACCTCGACTTTTGAAAAAAAATAAAGAAACGAAAAAAAATCCGAAAAAAATCTCAAATTGGTGGTTGCACCAAATTTGAGCTTCCCCGCTCTGATACCACTTGTTGGATCGAGAGACACGATAGAGGGGGGGGGGTGAATATCGTTAAAACTTTTCGGAAGTGAATTAGAGTAAGTATGCAGCGGAATAAGAACAATCGCAAACATAGGGATTTTTACTTGGTTCGGAGCCTGGGTCAACTCCTTCTCCAAGGCCCACGGTCGTTGACCGTTTACTGAAGGCAATTCTATAATCGCGCAAAGATTCTTACAAAAGTTTACAATTGTAGTACAGTAATAGTATAACAGAAATGAAAAATCAGTTCTTCGTTACCGACGTCCGATATCGGATGTTTCTCGGAGCAGAGGGACGTTGTCAGCGCTTTCGTGTCGAGTTGGAAGGTTTCTGGGGCGAAGCGTAGGAGCAGAAGAACGTAACAGCATTGGAAGAAGATGTGATCAGGCTTGAGGGGTCGAGGTCCTTTTATAGGGTTCTGAGGGCGCCTTAGAGCACGGGGGCACCCTCCACGTGGCCTGTGATCCGCTCAGTTCTCGGTCAGCGAGTTATCCCTTCAAAATCGGGATAAGTCCTTGACGGGGGCGCCCTGGCTGACCTTTTCAGCGGGAGTATCGACTGGATAAGACTTATCCTCATCGCTGACTTCAGGCGCGGGGCGCCCTGGTGGCTGGGGGCGCCCTGGGCGTTTGGGGCGCCCTGGGTGCTGGGGGCGCCCCGGCCAGTATTCAGCCGAAGCTCCTTTTGCTTCATTTGTTTCATGTTCACCTTGGGGGCGCCCGGGATACTCAGGGCGCCCAACTCAATTGATGCCTCACTCCTTTGAGGCTCTCTGAGCTGCAGACACTCGTTCCTTTGGTCCTGCATCCAGGGTTAGTCCGAATGCAACATAAAGCAGTAAGTTGTTAGTTTTATACAGCCTTTGCTGTCCTGGTTCTGACTTTGGATTTCCAAAATGGAACCCTAGGTCGAACCGACGCCTACTGTTCCCTCAACGGAGAACGCGTCCTCACCTACTCCTCTCAGGAGAGTTTACCTGTCGCCAACCGGCTCCTCTGGTTGGACTTTTGCCCAGCAGTCCTTCGCCAGGACTTCAGTACCAGGCTGTCCTTTGCCTGGTGCCTAGCATTCCTTCGCTAGGTCTTGTTGACTAGCAGCCCTTCGCTAGTTGCCTAGTAGTCCTTCACTAGGACTTGGTGACTAGCAGCCCTTCGCTAGTTGCCTAGCAGTCCTTCACTAGATCATTGTCTCCTGGCATTCCTTTGCCAGTTGCCTAGCAGTCCTTCGCTAGGGGTTTTTCCTGCACACTTGAGTAACATGTTAGAAAAACAAATAAGACTTAACTTTTGAACCCTTTGCCATTTATCAAAACGCAGGTTTGACTTAGGTGCTGTTTGCACCAACATTTAGGTTAGGGAAAAAACCAACAACAATTGAAAATACAAGACGTAGTAAAAAAAACCAAGAGGTAACCTCCCCCTTGCCTTTTCCCATTTTCAATTTTCACCATAACCAAAGTTAAACCACAAGTTAAGTTCCAAACCTAACTTAAACCTCCCAATTCTCCCCCTTTGACACCATCAAAAGGATTGCCCGAAGCAACATTAACCAATGACATCACATGGAAGAAAGTTTCTGTTCTGAAAATTCCCATATTTTTGAAATCAGAGATATTAGTCGACTGCCCTTAGGGCAGTCGACTGATACTCTCCAGTCTGAAATTTCATATTTTGTGCTGAATTTCAGAAACTCACCAATAATTCCAGAAAATTTTAAAAATTATGAAAATTTGCAAACATGTTCCATATGATATACGCTAACAGGGAAAAATATAACTTTATGAAAAATTCAAACATGTTTGACTTTTTGACACAAGATCAACTTCTTTGAAAACATCTAACTTTGTACCAAAGTTCTATCCTAGTTTTGAAATCATATGTTTCTAAAACTCATGGCATAACAAATAAACACAGAAATGTTTTCAACTTGTTTAAAATATCCAACTATGGTCTTTGGGCAAGATGTCCATTAATTAAACATTTGATTTCCCCATAGTTGGTCTATTTTTAATAATTTGATACATCTAATAACCCAACAATATGCCATAAGCATAAATGAATCATTTGTATCATCCTAAGGAATTATGCATCACCTTCCTATTGTATTACTCCAAGGTCACTCCTATATTTCTACAAAACACATACCATGCCCCCTTCATAAGGATGTGAACTCTGCTTCGGAAAGAGACTTGGTAAATATGTCGGCAAGGTTTGATTTTGATTCAACATAGTGTAATTCTATGCCACCCCTTGCCACATGATCCCTAATGAAGTGATGCTTCACTTCAATGTGTTTTGTCCTAGAATGATAAACCGGATTTTTAGTCAAATTAATAGTACTTACATTGTCACATAAAACCTTGACCTTGGAGTAATGAAGCTCATAATCATCTAAGGTATGCATGATCCAAAGTAGTTGAGACACACAACCCCCCATTGCTATGTTATGACCTGAGTTCGATGGATATGATGAGACACTTGGTGGTGCTTTTGATATTTAAATTTTGGAGCCAAGACAGGGGGTTGTCAGAAGTAATCAGGTGGGGTTTTGATGTGCCAAACGTGCCAAATACGGCAATGTAAATATTTATGCTCTACTTGTGAGCGTATGGAGGTGTGGTTGTCAGTTGGAAATGCGAAAGGAGAAGATCAGAGGCTTTCTGTGGGTTGCTGGGGATGTGTGGAGGAGTCTTGGGAGCAGCTGTATCCCATGGTGCTGATATCGTGCTAAGTAAGGGGTTTCTGAAGGTGATAGCTGTGCTTGAGATATTGGATGGCTGTCATTTTAGAATTGCCAGGGGTGCTTATGGAAGGAATCAGGGATTGTTAAATGAGTAAGCTGATTACTGAGGGGGTTTGGTGTGCTGACTGGTGGAGCTGTGCTGGACAATCTTGGAAGATCAGAAGGTGTATGTCCCTGGCTGTGTTTCTGATTTGGAGGGGCAGATTTCGATTTGACAATCATATGGAACCCTAAACCAGCTTCAAAAAGCTTAAATTTTTACTCCGGATGAATTACGGGGCCCATGACCTATCAAATTGAAGATAATTCCGAGATCTACAAGTCGCATTTAGGGCCAAAGCCATAAAAATGACGTTAAATGTCTCAAAAAGGGCTCCGAATGACTTTGACAAACTTCAAAAGGTCATAACTTTGTGCTGGGAACTCGAAATCAAGCTCTGTCAGTTGGCACGGTCTCAGAATTTCGCGATCTACACTTCTTATAGTGGGGTTTACCCCACTGTAACCACCACTGTTGGGGCCAAATTCCATCGTTTTGACCCCTTTCGGAGACCCCAAAGATTTTTCATATTTTTCATATTTTCATATTTTTCAAAATTTTCATAGTAACAGAACCAAGTGCAATTTGGAAAAGGAATTATCTTCAGAAAATCAAGGAATTGCTCTGAATTCTATGAAGATATGGAAATAATTTTGGTGGATTGTGGAGTTTCTGATGGCTGCAATAAAGAGACCAAGTGTTCCAAACTTGGTTTGCCTAACTTGGTTCTCTGATCTGATATCTTTTGTCATGATTGATATATGGAGTTTAAAGTCAGCTTGACAGTGGTTCTGTTATGTGGATTGGAGATTCAAAAGAATAGACTGGTGAGTACTGATCATGGGTTTCATTACAAGGTACAAGGTTTGGGCCGTGAACAGGTTGTGGAAGGTTGGAATCCTTGGGTAGCTGAAATGAAGATGTGCCATATGACAGTCAGCTCAGATAGGTTCCTGGAATGGAGTTATTAGGATCTGATTTCAGTTGGATCAAAGAGACTCCTTGCATTGCTTTTGACAGTCAAGATCTTCTGCCATGGCACTGAGTTTCCGGAAGTAATCAGGGTGGCTTTTCAGTGTGCCAAACGTGCCAAGTTTACGGCTGTGATGGACTGACAAACTCCCTATTGGCGTCTGCATTTGGAGCTACAAATTATAGATTGTGAAGTGCATTTGGTCTGAAAATAGCTATAATGATACCTGAAAACTGAAAGTTGGATGCTATGTTTTATTTTCTAATGGGCAGAACCTATAGATCTGCTACACAAAAAATGCAAATCGTGGATGATGATGCTGAAATGGTCTGACCAGTTTTGTGTTGTTCCAGGTCCTGGGCAAATTTTCCTAACGTCGAAAGGACTACAAGGCTATCTGTGGGTTGTCATTTATGCTAGAATTTTGGTTGGTGACAGTTATTGACAGTTTAGCTCATTCGTTCATTGCAGAGAGTAATCAGTTGGTGATGTTTAGAGACAACGGGCTTGTTCTTCTACTTGCATGCCTTTTGCTCTGATAAGGGTTGGTATTCTTTAACTGTGCGTTTTTTGAATATGATCTGTGGTTTGCTGATTTGCTGGATTGTTTGGTTACTGGTATCTGTTTTGGTGTACCAAGTTAATGCAGAGCGCGCCACAATGAGCTGGAAGTTGGTACTTTGTGGAATGTTGTGCTGATCGAAGAGATATCAGACTGGATTTTTTGGTACAATTCTCTATAGCTGCGGCTGTTTTGAGTGTAGATATCTGATGCGTGCCAATCGTGCCAATCAACATTTTTTTCTGCTGATATCGCTTGGAGTTATAGAAATTCAGGCAGTCAATCAGAAGGTGGAGGAGAATTGTGGCTGCTGATAGCTGATGCGGGTCAGTTTACAATTTGGAGCTTGGAGTATTGGCCTGGAAGGTTAGAGAAGGTTGTGATGAGATGTTTCTGTGTGGATAGGATTGCAGGTAGATGAAGTTTGATAGGGATGGTGAATGGATCCACCGTATGCGATCTATCTAGTCCGTAGCAAACAGCTACGGTAAAGACACCACAAATCCGTTGATGGCTTAGGCTTTGCCAAAAAGCCTGCAAGGGTGAATAGATCCACCATAGATCTATCTAGCCCGTAGTAACGGCTACGGTAAAGGCGCTACAAATCCGTTTATGGTTGGTCGCTTACCTAAAGAGAACATCGGGTTTGATGGCTTTCACTTGGATTCCCATACGCAAGAGCTAATTCTTCTCATCATTTATACCTCTTGTATGAAAGGAATCTTCAGTACTCACTTGGAAGCAAAAACAAGAAGAGGAAGACGGTGGCTACATGGCAAAAAACGTTGAAATCTCAAAACTGGTGTTGAAGGATGGTTCAAAGGGAGTATTTTATAGCAACTTTAGGCTCCAAAGGATTGTTTCAAGATGATTCAAGTGGGATTGGACACGAGATGTTGATAAATATTGATGCGCTGTGACGAGCAATAAAAGGCTGGATGCTATTTGTACAGAATTACAAATAAAAAGGAGGGAGTTGAAGGCTGCTTGGAAGCAAGAGGAAAGGGATGCTGCTAGAGATTGATTCTAATATTAGATTTGAATTAGTAAAACCGACCGATAATTGTATAGATTCATATAAACAGTCGGTGTTTATAGTTTTCTTTACTTTACTTGTAAATCATTTTGGGATGCTGTAATTCTATAATAGAAGGTTCGGACTTGTCCCCCTTCTAATATGGATTTTCTTCTTAGGAATAAAATATTCCTTTTATCAAAAAAAAAAAAACCCCATTGCTACATATTCGGCCTCGGTTGTTTATATGGCAACACCGCTTTCTACTACTCCAACTAACTAAAGATGATCCAATAATTTGACATCCTCTACTAATACTTTTTTTTATCTAATTTGCAACCCGCATAATCCGAGTCGGTGTACCCAAAAAGTTCAATGTTTGGAGTTCTAGGATACCAAAGATCGACATTAAGAGTTTCCTTAATATACCTCAAGATCGTCTTTACTACCACTAGGTGGGACTCTTTGGCACATGATTGATACCTTGCACACATACCTATCATAAATATTATATCCGGTCTACTAGCGGTTAGGTACAACAAGCTACCAATCATGCTCCTATATTGTTTTGGGTCTACTACTTTTCCTTCAAGATCACTATCCATTTTGATATTTGTTCCAATAGGGGTAGATGCTACCTTAGCATTTTCTAATCCAAATTTCTTTATGATTTCCCTAGCATATTTGGTTTGATAGTCATAAGTCCCTTCATTTGTTTGTTTGACTTGTAATCCTAAAAAGAAAGTCAATTCTCCCACAAGACTCATTTCAAACTCATTTTCCATACACTTAATAAACTCATAAAGAAATTGACTATTTGTCGACCCAAAACTAATATCATCAACATAAACTTGGGTCACAAAGATGTCCTTATGCTTAGATTTTAGGAATAAAGTTGGATCAATTGTACCTCTCCTAAAACCCTTGGATACTAAAAATGATGAAAACCTTTCATACCAAGCCCGGGGAGCTTGTTTCAATCTATACAAGGCTTTTCTTAGTTTGCAGACATGAGTAGGGTAGTCTTGGTTTACAAATCTGGGTGGTTGCTCTACATATACCGCTTCCTTAATGACCCAATTAAGGAATGCCGACTTCACATCCATTTTGTGAAGTGTGAAACCCATGTAAGCGACATATGCTAATAAAACTCTAATGGACTATAATCTAGCTATGGGGGCATATGTCTCATCATAGTTAAGACCCTCAACTTGATTAAACCCCCTTGCCACCAACCTAGCCTTGTTTTGTAGCGACCCACCTTCTCTACCTTAGACGGACCGTTACTTGTTTACTTCTTGACTCTAATGCACGACTAAAAATGCGGAACTTTCTTAATACTGGTATTTAAATCTATCTAAAAATGATATTCTAACTTTAATAGTCATGCATGATACAATGGCACATTACTAGCAATCCTAACCATTTAAACTCATCACACAAGGTTCTATAACATTACTAAAGCACTGTGGAATATGCATGCAACTTTTCTAAGCATATTTCAAGCAATAAGACTTAATTCGAAACTAACAACATCTTGGCACATGCAATAATATTTCTAGAACTTCATAGAATGTAAATCTTACTTTTCTACCGAATTTACAAGCATTTTAAGTACAATTAGGACCTAGTCCAAAAGGGAATAATAATAAGCTCAAGAATAAGTCTAAAATTCAATGTATCAACATGCTAAACTACTCATACCCTTGCTCATCTAGTGAATTCACAATAGTATGCATACTAATTGAAATGACATGCAATCTTCATTCTACGAAATTGAGCATGTAAAACTATCCGAAGCATAAATGTTTAATAAACTCCATAACACAATAACTTGGAATTTGGAAACCTTAAACATTGCATTTCAAATAAGCTAAACTGTCTCGTCCCAAGGACCTCTCCAAGGTCAGCCACCACACACACGTCGCTCAGCACCGCCTCGTCGCCTTCCTTCAGAATTGCTTGCCTTTACCTTTGCCTGCAGTAAGAGGAAATGCAACTATTAAGCATAAAGCTTAGCAAGTACTATCTAGCTCACAAAATCTTGAAATGTGCAAGCATGCTTTTTAAACAATGGAAAATCACATGGGATACTTTTATGCTTAAAGGAAACACTAAACATGTATAACTCAAAACATGCATACTCAAGTATTAATAGGTCTTAACTCACTTTTCCTTGGCTTAACTTGAAACTTTAGCAATTCTTTAACTTTAAATCTTTCTTTAACTTTTAGAAAACTTCCTTAAATTTTAGGAAAACTTTGCTAAAGCATATACTTGAAAATAATAACTCACTTGGATCCACTTAAGACGTAAGTACCATCTTATGTGCGTTCCCTAAAAGGTTGGGGTAGCGAGCCGCCAATCCTAATAGAGCAGACCTTGGTCTACCAGGGCCAAGACCTTGGAATTGGACACCTGGATTTCTTTAACGACGCTCTTGGACGCCGGGTACTGGCCTTAGAAAATAAAATAGTTTTTCTCTCTTTTCTTTCTTATCTTTAAATGCCTTGGCATTTTATCGAACACCTTGTGTGCCCAAATCCCTAAGTCTTGACTTTTGGGGATTTCGTAAGGCCTTGGCCTTCTCTTTTCTTTTTCTTTTTCTTTCTTTTCTTTTTTTATAGATTTCTTAGACCCTAAACTCACATAGGATACTCTATCAAAGATATATAAGCATATAATGAACTAAGAACACATGCAAAATCTTAAACTAAAAGTAAATATCTCTTTTAAAACTTTTAAGGGAAAATTCTTGCGGAAAACCGCCTCTTACTGCAGGTGAGTAGTACTTACCTTGATTTCTTGGACTTACAACCGAAATTAGACGACTAGGGCTCGGGTGAAACTTGAGATCTCTATGAACCGTCCGCGCCTACGTGTTCTTCTCGTCGAGACGAACAAAACGCTCCGACTCCCCTTGAGATTCCCTTAGCCGGCGCCCCTTAGGAGAGGAGAGGAGGAAAGAAAACCTAGGTTCCCTTTTGTTTTCGCCGCCCCTCCCTCGCCCCCTTCTCGCACGCAGCCGAAAATTCTCCTCCAAGGGTTTCACGCGACTTAAGCGGGGTTTAAATACCACTTCATGAAAAAAGACGTAACTACTCTATAAAATTATTTCTCTCCGCCTTTTGTTGTGCTTGATACCCTAGCCTAGCCGGTCACTTGCGCGCCCTTAAGGGCTTGCTCCTCCTGTGGTCGCGAGTTCGAACCCCCCTGCTACCCTTTAAAGTTTTTCCTTTTTTAAAAATACTAAACGAACTCGGAAAATTCAATAAAAATATTCTAAAAATTCCTAAAAATATTTCTAAAACATTTTTAAATAGTTCTAAGGACTTTAAGGACTTAAAATGGAAATTTTGGGGCGTTATAATCCCCCATATCTTATGAAAAGTTCGTCCTCGAACTTAAAATAATTCTGGATATTTTTCTCTCATGCTGTCTTCACGTTCCCAAGTAGCTTCCTCATGCTTTTGATTCTGCCAGATGACCTTCACTAGTGGCACTTCTTTATTTCTTAATCTTTTAACTGCTTTGTCCACTATCTGTGTCGGTCTGCTCTCATAGCTAAGATCTTCTTGGATCTGTACTGACTGAGGTTGAATCACTTTGCTAGGATCGTGAATACACTTCTTTAG
>JAGFNQ010008612.1:0-27412 GCA_024364735.1 Boesenbergia rotunda | reverse complement strand
TTCAAAGGAACACATCGCACTTAAGCTGCAGTAAGAACTTCACTGACATATCTATATGTAGACAACCATATGAAGTTTTATAGCCAGTCACTCCAATGAACTAGTTCCCTTAACTAGCATTCATGTTTATCTCCGGACATCTCAATGTCACCAGCCAGTGAGAATCAGCTGATTAGAGAATAACTCATGCTAGTCTCAACAGAATTGATAGTGTCTGTATTTATCAATTCATCGACTAGGGACAATTTCAACACTTCACAATTGCACATGTAGAGATAATCACTAGTTGTGAATTCATCACAAATTCTCTAATGCTGTGAATTGTATTGCGGACATTCAGTAAATGAGTTTAAGATCTCAATCAAATACACAAACATGTATACTCAAATAGTGAATATTCATTTATTAAAATAAATGATTACAATCATAAGGCGATTGCCTTAGGACACTTCTCTCATATCACTAACAAACTCCCACTTGGCCTAATGCCAATCGCTACGGTACCCAATACCACAGGCTCTAACATGACTCTCAAACTTGCTTTGAGGCAAGGCCTTAGTTAAAGGATCCGCTAAATTTCCTTTCAGTTGGAATTTTCTCAATTTGTATATCATTCCTACTTATAATCTCTCTGATCAGATGATAGCGGCGAAGCACATGTTTGGATCGCTGATGAGACCTCAGTTCCTTTGCTTGTGCAATAGCTCCATTGTTGTTGCAGTAAACCGGTATTGCTTCATTAATGGTTGGAACCACACCAAGTTCTGAGACAAACATTTTGATCCAGATTCCTTCCTTTGCTCTTTCCGAAGCTGCAATATATTCCGCTTCCGTGGTAGAATCCGCTACGGTGTCTTGCTTGGAACTCTTCCAACTTATTGCACCTCCATTCAAAATAAATACATATCCGGATTGAGATTTAGAGTCATCCTTATCTGTCTGGAAACTGGCATCTGTATACCCACGTATTACCATATCACCTTCTCCATATATTAGGAACACATCCTTAGTGTTTCTTAAGTACTTGAGGATTGTCTTGACAGCCGCCCAATGATCCATTCCTGGATCAGACTGGTATCTACCTGTGACGCTCAGAGCATACGATACATCGGGCCTAGTACATAACATAGCATACATGATAGATCCTATCACGGATGCATAAGGAGTCTTATTCATGCAAATCCTCTCATCTTCTATGCACGGACACATAGACTTCGAAAGGTTGATCCCATGCCTGATGGTAACCTTTCTTGGATTCCGACATGCTAAACCTTTCTAGCACTCGGTCTATATATGTAGACTGCGAAAGACCAAGCAACCGTTTTGATCTATCTCTATAGATTCTAATCCCAAGGATATAGGTTGCTTCTCCCAGGTCTTTCATGGAGAATGTTTTGGACAACCAAATTTTAACTGACTGTAAGACTGATATATCGTTTCCTATAAGTAATATGTCATCGACATATAACACTAGGAATACGACTGCACTCCCACTAACCTTCTTGTACACACAAGGTTCGTCAGGATTTTGTGAGAAATCAAACTCTTTGATTGTCTCATCAAAACGGATGTTCCAGCTCCTGGATGCTTGCTTTAGTCCATATATGGATCATCGAAGCATGCATACTTTGGTTTTATTAACCGATGTAAAACCTTCAGGTTGTATCATGTATACATCCTCAAGCAGGTTTCCATTAAGGAAAGCTGTTTTCACATCCATTTGCCATATCTCATAATCATAATGAGCTGCTATGGCGAGGAGCATCTGAATAGATTTAAGCATAGCTACTGGCGAATAGGTTTCGTCATAATCAATTCCTTGTTTCTGATGATATCCTTTTGCCACTAATCTAGCCTTAAAGGTAACAATATTACCTTCCATGTCGGTTTTCTTCTTGAAAACCCACTTGCACCCTATGGGCTTAATCCCTTCAGGTGGGTTAACCAAGTCCCATACTTGATTTTTGTACATGGAATCCATTTCCGACTTCATGGCTTCAAGCCACTTATCCCTTTCTGAATTTTTCAGAACATCTTCATAACTGATAGGTTCATCATTGTTAATGAGTAATACGTCGTTCGATTCACTTATGAGAAATCTGTATCTCTCTGGAATATTGCGTGTCCTATCAGACCTACGAAGAAGTGGTGTCGTTTTAGGTTCGACTAATAGCTCATCATTATGAGTTATTGGTTGTGGGTCTAGACTAGGTATCTCTGTAATGTCTATTGGAGTTTCTTGAACTTCTTCAAGTTCAATGCTACTCCCACTGTTTTCTTGTAAAAGAAATTCTTTTTCTAGAAATACAGCATGCCTTGAAACATACACCTTTTGTTCCAAGGGATGATAGAATTGGTAACCCTTCGTTTCCTTAGGGTATCCGATAAATAGACATTTATTAGACTTAGCATCCAATTTGTCTGATATAGTCCGCTTTACATAAGCAAGACAACCCCATATCTTTAGGTGAGATAAATGAGGTTTCTTACTATTCCACGTCTCATATGGAGTAGTAGAGACTACCTTGGTCGGGACTCTGTTTAGTAAGTATACAGCTGTCTTAAGCGCATAGTCCCAAAAGGATTTTGGAAGAGTTGCATGATTCATCATAGATCTAACCATGTCCATCAAGGTTCGGTTACGCCTCTCAGATACACCATTATGCTGTGGTGTATATGACGGAGTCCATTGAGACAATATCCCATTGTCCCTAAGATAATCTTGAAACTCTTGACTTAAGTATTCACCACCCCGATCGGATCAAAGTATCTTAATACTTTTGCCAAGCTGTTTCACTACTTCACTTCTGAACTCTTTGAATTTCTCAAAAGCTTTAGATTTGTGTTTCATTAAGAACACATACCCGAATCGTGAGTGATCATCGATAAAGGTAATGAAGTAGCTATAGCCTCCTTGTGCAAGAGTTGACATTGATCCACATACATCAGTATGTATTAGACCAAGCAATTCTCCCACTGGTTTACCTTTTCCAGAAAAGGGTAATTTGGTCATCTTGCCTTTTAAGCATGATTCGCATGTATCAAATGAACCGGGTTCAAATGATTCCAGAATTCCACATCGGTGTAATTTGGTCATGCATTTCTTACTTACATGGCCAAGACGACAATGCCACATATAGGAGTCTATTTGATTATCTATTCGAGCACATTTGTTGCTAACTTCGATATTGAAAACGTCACCGGATAAATCTAACGTGTAGATACCATTGTATAAAGTTCCGGTCCCATAAAGAACACCATTTAAAGTTATGTAACAGCAATTGTTACTAAATGTTAAATGATAACCCTTTTCATTCAAGCATGAAATAGATACAATATTCTTTATTAACGAAGGAACAAAATAACAATTATCCAATTCTAAGACAAGTCCAGTAGGGAGCTTTAGCAAATATGTTCCGATGGCAACAGCAGCAATCTTTGCTCCATTTCCAACTCGCAAATTCGCTTCTCCCTTGACGAGTCTTCTTCTATTCCTTTGCCCCTGTATGTCATTACATATATGTGAGCTACACCCAGTATCAAGTACCCAGGTGTCCGAGCAAATAGAGTGACATTCAATAACGAAGATACCTGAAGAGGATGGGGCATCGGATGCCTTCTTCTTCAAGGACTCAAGATAAAACTTGCAGTTTCTTCGCCAGTGGCCCTCCTTGCCGCAGTGATGGCAAGTGCCTTTTGGTGTCTTTTCAATCTTTTTGGCCTTTTTCTTCCTTCTCTTATTTTGTTCTTTGGGCTTCCTCTTAGAGCCTTTCTTTGAGGAACCAACTAACAGTACCATCTTCTGATCCTGCTTTACAGAAGTCTCTACAGTCTTTAGCAGGTTAAGCAACTCAGGAATGGTAGTCTCCAGTTTGTTCATCCGATAGTTCATCACAAACTGTGAGTAACTCTTGGGCAAACAATGCAGAATTAAGTCAATACTTAGTTCGTGATCCATTGCAAATCCGAGTGTGCCTAGTCGCTCAATGTACCCTAACATCTTCAACACAAAGTGTGAAACAGAAGTGCCTTCCTGCATCTTAGAGGTGAAGAGGAGTCTGGAGACCTCAAACCTTTCGGATCTCGCCTGCTCGTCAAATAGCTCATGAAGATGGAAGACGATGGTATGAGCATCCATATGCTCATGCTGCTTTTGTAGCTCAGGTATCATAGCGGCCAGCATGATGCAACTCGCAAGTTCAGAATCGGCCACATGTTTCTGATAGGCCACTAACTAGTCTGGAGTTGCATCTTCTACAGGATAGTTGGGAAGTTGTTCTTCAAGGACATAAGCAGGCTTTTCTGCCTTGAGGACTATCCTCAGGTTTCGAATCCAATCCATGAAGTTTGGCCCAATCAGCTTATTGGTGTCCAAAATGGAATGCAAATTCAGAGAAGACATGATCAGGTGATTATCCTAGAAATACAAATTGAGGTTATGTGATAAGAATAATAAAGAATGCATCAATTTTCATTAATTAAATCCTATTTATTTTTCGAATTGAATAACCCTTTTTATCAATTCGGGTGATCGTAGGTACATCTCCAAATAGGTTGATATCCAACCATAGATAAGAACAATCATGGCTAGAGTCCATCAAGTTATTCTTAGCTATGAAGGTAGGTAATATACTGATTACATATTATACATATGTAACTATCACATTATGCTATCAACTAATTGAATGTTTGCATAAATCATTGGGTTGTTAACTCATTAACAAGTATGCAACAATATACATAGCACCCAACTGCACCTCTCTTTACATCGACCTTGGCTGTGGCACAACAAATCGATGCTCCAAGCTTAAGGTTGACCCATTAATCAAGAAATAGTTTTAATATGGTTGGAGCTCATTCAACCGTTTAGTCAGGCTTGGATGTGTCCAACAACCAAAACTAAGGATTGACCTCTGACTCCAACTATATTAATCATAAACTAATTCCATGGTTTGAACATGTTGAGGTTCAAGCCGGGCATGGATGTGTCCATCAACCCAATCGAGAAACAAAACTCCGGTTCTAAACATAATAATGGAAGGTGTTGGCCTTAATATTTTGTAAGGGGTTTTGGGTCTCATCCTTTTTCTTTTATGCACATTCATGACATATAATTATGTCATTTCTAACGATTTCCTTAATAAAGTATATATGTGACTTAATTTATCAAGTCTCATTAATTGAATTAGGAACCGGATTTCCTAATTCTAATTTCATACTTTATTCAAGGAATTGTTTTGGGAAACAATTTCCTGAATTATCATAATCAATTTCAGAAATAATATGTTTAAGACTTTGATTTCTCTAAATCAAATCTTATTAAATTAAGAGACAGATTCCCTTAATTCAACCACATATTATTTTCATGAAAATCTTATTTAAGGAAATATACTCTATAGGAAACAATTTTCCTAATTAATTTTGGAGACAATAATATGTAAGAGTATCACCTCATAAATCAAATAAGGAAATTATCGTTTGAGAATCACCTCAAAAATTTCCAAGATTTGAACACATATTTTATTTATGGAAAATTAATATCAATAACTTAATTTGGACGTCTCCCCGAGGCTCAATCCAAATTATACATTTTGACAGTTTAAATTCAATTTAGGAAATTTAATTATAACAACTAACTTTAAATTGGACGGCTCCCCGAGGCTCAATCCAAAATAAAAAATTTTGTAAATAATTTAATTTCCAATTATAAATTTAAATGCCAATTAATATTCCCATAATTTGTCTAGACTTTCTTAAAAGAAAGTGCCCAAAATTGCGAGCTTTCCATAAATGGAATGTTTTCAAAAATAAAAGGTTTTCAGAATAATTGTAAGTTTCTGGTACAAAGAAAACTTACGTTTTTCCAAAATTGGAAAATTTCCAAAATAGAAAATTTCCAAAATTGGAATGTTTTTCACAATTATCATAAAATTTCAGAAACAGAGATATTTCAAAAGTTTGCGAAATTTCATGAGGATTTTCAAACTTTGAAATTCCTAAATCAAAATTTTACCATAATTGGAAAGTTTCCATAATTGAAAATTTTCCAAAATTGAGATCATGATAAAGCTTTCCGCAAAACAATTATATGATTATGTCGAACACAAACCTCGGCTCTGATACCACTGTTGAGACCGGGTGCATGTTGACATGGAAGCGGGTTCATAATTTTAAAATTAATTACCTGCAGCGGAAGGTTTAGCATAAATAATTTCTCAAATTATTTAACCACACATCTAAGCATGCAATTTTATCTTGTGTAGACATGATCATATATTTAAAATTTTGCAGAAACATAAACTAATTTACGTATTACCTCGCGTAACTCGAAGGAAGGGACGAGATCCAACCGTAAGCATCCCTTAGAAGCTCCGCCTCTATTCGCGTCCACGCCGAGTATCTTCGGGATGACTTCGCAAAGCCACGAGTTTCGTGTTCTCGAGAACTACTAGATTCTCCGAGAATGCGACGAGAAAAACTAAGAGAGAAGTCGAAAGATTAACCACAAAAGGATGGCCGGAATCAAAATTCTGGCGAAGCAAAAGAAGAGGCTTGAGGCAAAAAGATCCTTGCGGCAAACTCTAATTCCGGCAGCACCTTTTTCCGGCAGCATGTGGTGGTCGGCAGGGAAAGGGCAGGGGCGGCCGGCTAGTGCTCCTTCTTGGGGCTGGTTGGCGCACGGCAAGAAGGGGAGAAGAGAAGGAGAAAAAGAGAGGGAGAGAGCCTATGCCATCGTCTCTATATTTCCACACCAAAGCCTTGCCTTGGGTCCTTTATATAGTGGCCTCTCAACCATCAAGCCTCTCAAATATGGAATAACTTATTCCATCATGCCAAGTTTGATTTTATATCATGATTAAAATCATATTTTAATTCATGATAAAAATCAATCAAGTCTCTTCTCTCCTATGTAATAAATTTCCTTATCATGGTAAATCAATTCATGATTGATTTTATAAAATAAACCAATTCATGGTTCATTTTAATTTCTATGAAAAATAAACCAAACCTTGGTTTATTATATAAAAATTTATATCATCCATAATTTTATAAAACAAACCACACTTGGTTTATTTTATAAATTGAACCAAAACCTTGGTTCTCTCCCTTTGTTGTGGCCGGCCAAGCAAAGAGGATGGAGGCCCTCTTTGGCCGGCCCATCCAAGCCAAGCCCCAATGAATTAAACTTATTTAATTCATTTATTAAGTCTTCAAAAGACTTAGCCATTTTATGGTTCTGATGCGTCTCTGAAAAATTCAGATTCGACTTATCATTTGGCTCAACCAAACCTAATCTCTCTTGATTGGAAAATCTAATTTTTAACTCATTTTAAATCCCTCGGATTACTCGTAGTCCATGTGACTAAATAGGCTTTCGATTTATGTAGGCTGTCTATAATTAATTAATTATAGAACGATCATGAGTGGCACCTAGTAGTACATCATGATCCCCAATTAATCGAATGATCAACGGTTGACCTCAGAAATAATTCTGAAATCCTTCAGCAGCTATAATGAATCGTGCCCCATTCCCTTCACCATCTTATACCCACTTGGTTCAAGACATGGTCTATGTGTGTCAGTCCCCACTAGGCTAACTACGTCACACCTAGCCCAAGTAACGTTTTCTCGTCCTACGGTTTCTAATTACTCTCATGTATTTAAGAGATTCATACTCTGAACATGTCATGCTCTGGCCAGAGGCTTCGAGTAACAATCCGACGATAGGCCTCGGGTATACATCTCCTCGCAAGGAGTGGTGAATCCTTTGTAGGCTGTTCAATCATCTTCGGGCACTTCGGCTTATACCCAATAATCCTGGGTCCACACTTCCTTGGAGATGCTTGCTTAAGATGTCAAAGTATAAGTCTCCATGACCAAGATGACTTGAACACTGCAAGTCAAAGGAACATCGCACTTAAGCTGCAGTAGGAACTTCACTTACATATCTATATGTAGACAACCATATGAAGTTTTATAGCCAGTCACTCCAATGAACTAGTTCCCTTAACTAGCATTCATGTTTATCTCCGGACATCTCAATGTCACCAGCCAGTGAGAATCAGCTGATTAGAAAATAACCCATGCTAGTCTCAACAGAATTGATAGTGTCCGTATTTATCAATTCATCGACTAGGGACAATTTCAATACTTCACAATTGCACATGTAGAGATAATCACTAGTTGTGAATTCATCACAAATTCTCTCATGCTGTGAATTGTATTGTGGACATTCAGTAAATGAGTTTAAGATCTCAATCAAATACACAAACATGTATACTCAAATAGTGAATATTCATTTATTAAAATAAATGATTATAATCATAAGGTGATTGCCTTAGGATACTTCTCTCATATCACTAACATTATATGCATTTGACTTATGCATCCATGTTAAGTATATTTTATGCTCATGTTTATGTTAAGAATCATGCCATGTTAAATGTTTCATATGCTTATGTTTTATGTTAAGAACCATGCCATGTTAAATGTTTCTTATGCTTATGCTTTATGTTAAGAACCATGTCATGTTAACTGTTTCATATGCTTATGCTTTATGTTAAAAACCATGCCATGTTAAATGTTTCATATGCTTATGTTTTATGTTAAGAACCATTCCATGTTAACTGTTTCATATGCTTATGCTTTATGTTAAGAACCATGCCATGTTAAATGTTTCATATGCTTATGTTTTATGTTAAGAACCATGTCATGTTAAATGTTTCATAGGCTTATGTTTTATGTTAAGAACCATGCCATGTTAAATGTTTCATATGCTTATGTTTTATGTCAAGAACCATGCCATGTTAGTATTTCATATGCTTAGGTTTTATATGAAGAACTTCTTTATGATAAGTAAGTTATATGTTTTATTTTATGAGACGTATGGTTTTGGTGAGTAGGAAAGGGTCTTACTAAGTCTATGTGCTTATAGTTTTATTTTCTTATACCGCAGATCATGCAAGAGGATATTAAGGGCAGCGGTAGGAGGGGCAAGAGTGTGTGTGTGGCAGTGACATGACAAAGGAAAAAGAAAAAGATTCTCATATTTATACTTTGTTACATGTCTTGTATTTTGCATTGTCTTCTTAAGTTTCATGCTATACTTATGATAGTTATGCCTAAAGAATAACTTACTACTTATGATGCTTATGGATGATTTATGTGATGTTCATATCATGATGTTACGTATGATGTTAACATGCTAAGTTACCATGTCATTATGTTTAGGAATGATGGTTAAGACATGTCTACTTAACTCAAGTGTTAGTTGCATGTATGTATAAAATTTTAAATTATTCTGCTGCAATACGATGTTCATATGCCTATATGTATGTTAGCGTAACGCCGCCTCCCGCGACACCGTAAGGTGTGGAGAAAGGCGGGCGTTACATAGGCACCCACATAAAAGTAGACAAATTCACTCCATTCGCTTTTGACTTCATCATACTGAGATTGATTGTAATACTGTTTATTTTTTGAGGCTGCAAACTAAACCATTAATAGACGTGTGAGGGTCAATACAAAATGATTAAATATTTCATAAAGAATATAATTCATAAAAAGATTTACCTTCCTCTCCAATTGTAAATCTTCATCCATGACTATCTCTTTCATATACCGCATTACACAATATCCACATTTAACACCACCATTTTGTTTTAGATTACCCTAATGAAATTGAAAGTGTAATGCAATTAGTCACAATCATAACAATAAGAATTATCAACTAATGCTTAAATACGTAGTCATGATATATACCGTTAATTGTTTAAAACCTGACCCTTTTGAAATACCCCTTGAGGCATTGTATATCTTGACTCCACTGCATTGTAAAAATTAGAAAGTTATTTTTGAACATCTAATGAATTGAATGTATTTACAAACAACATAATCTACTACCTACTTGGTCACAATTGTTTGCCACGCATGATCTCGATTCCTATTACTTAAAGAGTCCAATAAATATATCATATTTTTATCTTCATTAATTATAGTCAGAATCCAATGGTACCTACATAAATGACAAAATGAAAGGTCCACTAAAAGAGTAATAAGCTTGCTAAGCTGCATAAATGACAATAGTCAAAAGGTTAGAATCCAATGGTACCTGCATAAATGACAATATAGCATTAACAATATATAGTAGGAATTGATAAATAATTAAAATCTTACTCGGTGTTGTATGGGATTAAGCATATGCTATCTCTATTCGATACTTCTAATTGAGCAGCAATATGTTATGACAATTTACTATCATATTCGTTCACTCTGTGTGTAGGTATGTGATTAGGATCCACAAATGAAACATACTCTGCCTTATTTTCTTTCTTTAAATATTTGAAAAGATAACTGCACTCAAAAGCCAATTATTAAATATTTTACATAATATTTAAAGCTACCCAACAAATACTCTACAAAAGAGTGAAGAAACATATATACAGTAGCTAGCCATGGAGTATAGCAGAGAAGTATTACATACATACATCTAAAAGAGACCACTAAAAGAGGCACTAAAAATAGCAATTTCAAGCAACCAAAAGATGCCATCGGTAAAGCACTAACTTAAACCAACAGAGAAACGAATTCGTGAACAAATTAAGGTAAAGCACTAAAAAAAATTCGTGACCTAACTTAAGGTAATGCACTAACTTAAGGTAAAGCACTAACTTAAGGTAAAGCAGTTTCAAGCATGCCATCGGTAAAGCACAAAAAATAGCAGTTCAAGTTACCTTCAAGCATGCCATCGGTGAACAAATTCGTGACCTTCAAATGAAGCAAATAGAGGCCAGTCAAATGAACAAATTCGGTAAAGCAGTTCAAGTTATATGTCTTCAAATGATCATATATAATAACTAACTAGTTGCACTAACTTAAACTAGTTCGTGACCTTCAAATGAAGCAAATGGTTAGATTTGTTGCACTAACTTAAACCAACAGAGAAACGAACAGAAACGAACAGAGAACAAAGGAAAGCAAAAGCATATTACAATATGCTTTATCTATGTATAGTATAGTAAAGTATATACTAAAAAATATGATAGTAAAAAAACATATTACTATATGTTATTATGATAAGCAAAAAACTAACAGAGCCCATATTACGATAAGCATATTGACTAAAAAAAATTCATAGGTAAACTAGTGCTTCAGACTAAAAAAATCCATAGGTAAACTAAAGCAAAACCATGTGAACAAAGGTAAGCATGTGAACAAATACTATATATAAGACATAACATACCCCATGTAAACCAAAATTTGTCTGACGCCTATCTCTTTCATCTCCATAAAGCGCAATATATCTTCTCTTAGCAACCATACACTTTTAGGACATCCAAACATACCTTCATCAAATTCTATGTGTATGCTCTCATCTTCAGGCATTAATCTAATAACATACGAGTAGATAAATTTGCATGCCATCGGTAATGTTTTTTCAATTTCCTTGTACTTGGCTTGATGACCATGAACATCCGAAAGAGCAAACGATTGAGGTTTCACATTCTTCTACAATATTTTAAAATATTCATATGAGTATTCAAAACAAAATCAAGTGATAATTGTAAAATACTAACTCTTTGTGAAAACTAAAAGTATACCTTCATTGTTGGTAAAATTACCAACCCTTTAGGCCAATCAACAATTGTTCCGACAGCGTCATTGACGATTGTTGGCCTAGACTTAATTGGGATTGGAAGCTTTGCTCCTTCATCTAAGACATCATCAATAGATACCTTGAAGTTCCCTTCCCCAAGTGGAACATGATGAATCATTATATTTGGGCCTCCTTCTGATAGTATTGTGTCATACGCAACCACATTTTCACGTTGTTTCACAACCAAATTACATTTTTTCGCCTTTAAGAACAATAAGAGATTGATAACAAATATTTGAAATTGAAAAAAAGAATCAATTAGACATAATATTGAGAAATATAGAACCTCCAAGTTTGAAGTGCGACTTTCATAAACCTCCACATCTTCGGTGCATTTTGGATCGTTCATGTGTGAGGACTTGTTCGATATCACAGCTTCACAAGTTTGATCATTAATGACTTGAGCAAGTTGAGCCTTCAATTTCTCAAGTTCAGCCTTCAAGATCTTATTCTCCTCTGATTGTTCTTTGAAGTTGTCAGTTGAATCCTTTGGAACAGATTCCCTAATCCTTCTTGGAGTTTTAAAGTATAGTTGGGGTTTGACGCTTCCTCCAACACCTCTAACACGTCTATAGTGTTCCGGATTTCCTAAGGCAGTGGTTAACACATCATTCATTCCAGAAGGTTTGAACTCTCCTTTGACCTTCTTTTCCATCAAATCATCCTACAATAAGGGATACAACAAATCAATCCAAAAACTCAAATTTTATTTGGCTATGCAATATGAAAATTAGATAAAACTAAACATTTACAATTTTTTCAATGACTCCTGCTATCTCCATGTTTGTTACGTTGCCAGATTTGTCCTCATGGGCTTTACGCCAAAGCATCGATCTATCAACTTCCTCATTTTCAGCAATTAATTTTTTCTCCCGCTACAATTCCAAAATCGATCAGTTTAATAACATAAAGTCCTTGTTGTAAATGGCAAATAAAATGGGCCATATCTTACCAATTCAGCCTCTAAGCTGATGTAACCCTTGAGAGACAGTCTGTGATGATATTTATAATGCATTGTTCGTTCTTTTTGCTTATCATGAATAGCCTACATGCATCATTATATTCTTGAGTTAAATATAAAATTAAATAATTCTTAATAGAAATATGACAATGTCATGAAGTACCTCCCATGAGGGATGAAGTCGCTCATCGACAAATGCTTTCCAAATTGCATTTGGGATTTGATACTGACTTGGTGGAGAACTCAATTTGTCGAGATTACCTTTGTTTGGCCAAACAAACCTACTAGTTAGTTTATTTTTGAAATCTCGCCACTTTTGTTCTGCTGAACTCATCACATCAGCCTTACTTTGTGGTGCTAATTCAAACACATTCTGCAACACAAAATATTAGTAAGTATTATTATTAATAAAGAAGTTGAGCATGAATAAGAATGTTAATCTTACCGAGATCTCTTCCCACAATTTTTTCTTTATATTTTCTGGAACAGTAGGCCAAGACTTTATATTGATTGGCACCATGGTTCTAGCAATAGAGTCAATGTACGATTGCAGTGCCTTTCCATTTGCATTGTATAATGGTCGCCCCATGTAATCAAAATCGATTTTTGCTTTTTTCCCCCATCTTGCAGCTGCAGTTAGTTTACACATTGATGTAGGACCTCTCTTGTTCTTCTGCACATCTATAGAACGATCTTCTTCATCAGTAACTCCATGCAACTCCGCATCAACTACTCCATATGACTCCTCAACTACCACTTTTGTTTTCTGCTTGTTACGACCCATCGAGTTTTGACTGTATAAGAACATAAATAAAACCATTGTTAAAATCTGTATAATAACAATAACATAAACATAAAATAGTAATCAACAAGGATATGATGAGGCAAACAATAAAATAGCTATTAAGAAATGCTTTTACAGTTATGCCTGAAATCCTAATAAGAATCTATTAATAACACCATATAGCAAACAATAAAATAGCTATGTTTATTGAAGGTAACAGATCAGTTCCAACACACTTAAAGATGAATAACATAATCTTAAGCTAGAGTTAAAGGACCATCTTGTTCATAACATAAAAATGTATAACATCATTTTTTTTTGTGACCCAGACCCCATCATTTTCCGATCTAAAGTATCTTTGATGAGCAGGAATACAATGAATATCAACATCATCAATTGGTCGAGCATCAGGAATACTGCTCCAATCATCGTCCTCTGCCTCATAACATCTATTTGGAACCGGGAGAACAATTGACCACTCCTTTTTTAATGGGTCATCAATAAAAGACTTGGTTGACTTGACTTGCAAGCACAAATTCGTCATTCTTATGCCCACGTTTGTTCAGATTGACCAAGGTGAAGCCACATGAATCATTGTTGATTATTCCTTTATCATTTGCAACCCATGCACACTTGAAAAGAGGAACATGAAATTGATGATAGTCTAATTCTCATATTTCTTCAATCACTCCATAGAAACACACATCAGCTAGCAAGGGATTCTTATCTTTGGCACTACAAACGAGCATGGTGTTGTCAACTAGAGAAACCCCACTATTTTGGCAAACTCTTTCAGCATCCCGTGCCTTTGTTTGATATAAATTGCCATTTATCACATAACTATTATACTTAAGGACTTGAACACGCGGTCCATGGGCCAACCATGTTAATGTCGATGTCGTTCCACCATTACAACTGTCAATTTCAGCAGCCACCTGACATATATTCAATTTGAATAGGGTGGTTAAAATAGTATCTATAACTTGTTCACCATAAATGGATAAAAAAGACGATGCATCTAGTATCTACCTTTGAACAAAACCAATCAATAAATCTCTTGTTGTGGGCATCTTGTATCCACCTTCCATCATTCTCTTTTTTGGGAAACATTGATTTCAAAAAATTTTTATATTTACTATAGAATTATTTATATATAAATGTGTTAGACAGTAGATAATTTGAACTACATATGCGAAATTTAAAAATTAATACAATACACTCACATTATATAGGGAGATACTTCTTCCGTATTTTCTAGCACAGTCAAATGTGCTTGTTGAAGATCAACTTGTTGCACTATAAGTGATGCACTGAATGCTGAAAAGCTAGAAACATTTTCTTTGGGGTGTCGAATTGATTAAGGGACCCCAACAGGATCAACACTATTGAGATATTCTGAACAAAACTCTATTGTTTCTTCTGCTAAATATCTCTGAACAATACAACCTTCAGGATGTTTTTGACTGCCTACATAACTCTTAAGCACCTTCATGCATCTTTCAAAAGGATACATCCATCTAAAGTAAACTGGTCCACATAATCGAACTTCTCGAACAAGATGGACTGTTAAGTGAAGCATGATATCGAAGAAAGACGGGGGAAAATATTGCTTCAATAAGCAAAGTGTAACAACCAAGTCAGATTGTAGCTTATCAAACTTGGCTACATATACAATCTTGCAACAAATATCTTTGAAGAAGAAGCATAATTTTATGATGGCATATCTAACATGTTTTGGCAAGACATCACGTATGACTATTGGCAGGAAATACTGCATTAAAACATGACAATCATGAGATTTTAAGCAAGTCAACTTAAGCTGATCCATGCACACAATATTGTTGATGTTCGAGGAAAAGCCTTCCGGAAGTTTTATATCCTTTAATGACTTGCACACTTGTAACTTTTCTTTTTTTGTGAATGAGCACGCAGCTAGAGGAAGATATGTTCATTTTCCCCCAACTATAGGTGTTAATTCTGGCCTAATTCCCATCTCAACCATGTCCAACCTAGCTGCCACATTATCCTTGGTTTTTCCTTTAACATTCATTAAAGTATTAATGAGGGATTCGAAGATATTTTTCTCAATGTGCATAACATCGAGACAATGCCTAACATGCAGGTGTTTCCAATAAGGAATATTAAAAAATATTGACTTCTTCTTCCAACATTTTCTGAAATTTGTTGCATCAAAATCTTTTTCATCTATACTGACTTCCAACTTATTATCCTTGGGATTTTTTTTATTCCCTCTTACACTTATCTTCTTTCCAAACTCACACCTTATGTTAGATAGTTTGCCACACAACTTAATCCCGGATAATGGTCTAGCTGCTTCTCCAAGTTCCTCCATGCCATTAAACTCCTTCATTTGCCTCTGATAGGGATGAAACCATGAAAGGAATCGTCTATGGCCAACAAATGACATTTTCTTCCCATTTTCCAAGTGCTTTGCATAAGTATCTTCTCCGCAAATTGGGCATGCATAGTAACCATGTGTAGTACATCCACTAAGGTTACCGTAGGTAGGAAAATCATTGATGGTCCATAATAAGACTGCTTTAAGAGTAAAGAACTGCTTTCGATAAGCATCATAGACTCCATCAACTCCTTCCCACAATCGTTGTAAATCTTCAACTAGTACCTCCAAATAGACATCTATATTATTTCCAGGCTACTTTGGACCTGAAATGAGCATAGTTAGCATGTGAATTTCCTTTTCATGCACATGTTTGGAGGCAGATTATAGTTGACCAACATGATTGGCCAACAGTTGTACCGACTACTAAGGTTGCTAAAAGGATTAATTCCATCAGCTGCAAGTGCTAGGCGAAGATTTCTAGGCTCACTTTCGAAGTCGAGCCACATATGATCCACTAACTTCCATGATGGTGAATCAACTGGATGACGTAACTGACCAACAACTCTTTTAGTATCTGCATGCCATGTTAAATTTCTTGAAGTCTCTAAAGATTTAAACATGCGCTTAAATCTTGGAATGGGAGGGAAATACCAAACCACCTTAGCAGGAACACCTTTCTTCTCAACCTTGTTCTTGGTTAGCTTCCATCGTGACAAGCCACATTTAGGGCAGTAGACGCAGTCTTTGTATTGCTTCCTATATAGAATGCAATCATTAGAACAAGCATGAATCTTTTCATGAGTCAATGCTAAACAACTCAACGTCATTTTTGCTTCATACATTGTGGATGGTAGATTGTGATTATTTGGCAGCATATCCCCAAAATCCAATAGAAGATATGAAAATAGAGCATCACTCATTCCATGTCTTGCTTTGGTATTATACAATTTTACAAGTGCACTCAACTTTGTATAACGTTGACATCCCTTGTACAATGGCTTTTCTGATTCCTCCAAAAATTTCATAAACGTTTCAGGATTTTCTATATAGTTATCATACGCAGCCTCACACATATGAGCAGTTTCAAAGTTGTCATAATAATTATCAATTGGCTCCTGGTTGATGCTCCTTTTTACATTATCATCTTTGGTGGGCTCACCATGCCAAATCCAATTCACATAATTTTGACTAAAACCATGGAAATAAAGATGCTCAGAAATGGACTTAACTGATCCTTTTTTAAGATTGATATATTTGCAACAAGGACAATGAATATCATTAGGGTCAATATTGGGATTCCCTAAACAAAATCTAATGAACTGTTCCACGCCCTCCTCATATTGTTTAGACCTTCTATCCAAGTATATCCAGGATTTATCCATTTCAATACAGCAAAATCTCAAAATAAAGAGGTCAAAATCTGAAGAAATTAAAGTAAATAAACAAAAGTTTAAAAAAACTACATGTACTTCAAAATGTAACATTCATGGAATTTCAATTTGTAAAATCTAATATAAGAAGTAAGATGAGACAATTCAAAGAGGTAGGTGGTATGGAATATTACAATTCAATTTGTAAAATCTTTATGATAATTCATACTATATGATGTGGAAGAAGCAATATTACAAGGGAGAGAATTATCAATATTACAATCTCAGAAAAAAATAGACCCCACTACAATCAATACTTATCATTTGGTACTTCTGAGATCAACATCAATACATCAAGACATGTCTGAAAAAATTTCTCTTGTCAAAGTTACATATACGTACAGAAGCATCAGCTTTTGGAATTGAAGTTAAGAGTCAATCCTTTGGACAGTGAGATGATTTAAGTGATGCAAATAAATATGATGATCTATGTAAAATCCACCCTTATGAATAGGGATTTATTATTGACTTGGATTCTAGAATTTCCAGCAGCACAATTCTTTGCTGTTAATTAACTCTTAATGAAATTTAGAAAACCTACGATTAAGGAACCAAGCAAAATTGTCAAGCATGCAAAAAGTTCATAGTCATGGGCAAATGTTGATATAATCTCTATTATATGAGGAACATGCTTTTCACAATGAATACATAAAGAGTTAATCAACCTATAAGATCTAAATGAATCATCAAGTATATCTTTACTATCATAAACAATAACCATTAAAACATAAGTCAGAAGAAAGCATGGACCTAACTTATCAATTTCATTTGATAACTTTGAGGTGATCTTTAGATTAGTATTAGTTGGTCAATTTTGACTTATGGATAAATAGTTCCAAGTTTGGATTTAATTTTCCTTTTGAATTAGATTTTGAGCATAAGCAGATAGGTATGGACGTGCTTGTAGCTTGAGAGAGTAATGAGCTTGATCAAAGATAGCACATGCTCAAGGACTCAAGATTTGAATGAGCATGAAGAAACTGAAGAGCATTAGGGAGTCAAGATATGGATGAGCATAAGCAAAATCTAAGGGACTTTCCAATAGGCTCATGGGTTGGCTTAACATAATAAAAAAAAAACATCAATACATATTGAGAGGTTCAAAATTTGGGTGAATGTCACTAGAGGTTGAAGGATGCGTCAAATATAAGGCATGAACATCTAAAGACAAATAAGGCATCCATGAATGCAAAAAATAAGAAAATAATATGAATGTTTTATTTTATGCAGGTTTATCCTCCAAAAGTAAATTAAAACAAATATCAGATATTTGGAAATAGTGGACAACGGTGGTAATTGAAGAATGTTTCATTCAGCATGATATGAATTTGACATAATATTGAAAACAAAAAAAAAATCTTGCAAAGGAATGTTGTAATAGTGACAAATGATAAATAGAATCACAAGCTTTAAAAGTAATTAACAAAAGACATTGAACAGCCAAACAGGGATATGCGTCGAGGCCAGGAAACCTTGCCTTTTCTTCTCGTGGCCAGGAAACCTCAAAGATGAAGAAAACTAGCGGCGCTGCAAGGAAAGGAAAGAAGGGGGTGGGAGAGGGAAGAAAATTGAAAAGAAAAGAAGATGAAAAACGCCAATGGAACCTAGTGAGCGCGTGGTTGAAGATGTGCGTCGAGGGGAGGGGGAGATGCAAGCGCGGCGAAGATGGGATGGAGGTGAGTCTCGGGCAAAAGGGGGCAGCGGGTCGTCGGGAGAAGTGGGAGGCATTATAGTTAGGGCTCGAGTATACTTGGGGAGTTTTAATTAGGATTACTTAAAAAAACCGGTTAATTTATTTATAAAAGAACATATATTTTAGTTGATTTAAACTTATTACTTCGGTATAGAAATTTATGAATTTTATTTGATAATTTATTATTTCATCAAATATTTATTATGAAGTAAAATATTAGATAAATTTAGTAGTAAGACCCACAATTTTTAAGCTACGAAGTTTAAAATGAAATTTACTTCATCAAATTTAGTACCGAAGTTGATTAACATGTATTACTTCGTTAAACGATTTCGCCGAAGTAACCTGTGGCGAAGTCTATTCTTGATTTTCACATAGTGTACATCCAAGACTTAAATACAAGAGATATCTGTCCATTGGCATATCTCTTTTCTGAAACTTTTTCGGAGGCGAAAAAATCTCTTATACGTTTATACACAAACACAAATATGATAAATTAAGCACATATGTAAGCTAATACAAACAGAATTGTCAATCCGGTCCTATGTCTGATACACTCCTCCTAGTGCTTCCTCGGTCACGTGAGTAAAGCTTCTAGATTCTTCTTTGAGCACAGAATTGGAAAACATAAGGGTAGAATTGATACCTTGATCTATGATCTTGATGTTCTTTTATAGCACTTTTTTGATCTATCGAAAATCCTGATCGATCTACCAATCTTTGTCAAATCTGAACCTCACAACTGTTGATGCAGTCTGACCGTGATTGTTGTTTTGGTGTTGACACCGATTTTAGTTTAGGTTGATGAGATGAGTCTGGTTTAAGTCCTGGTCGGGGACTGGGCACAACTCCCGGAGAGTGAGGCCAGTCGAATGAAACCTTGGTGAGTGAAGCCAGGTCCTAGCTTGGGAAGCTAGGTTGAATGAAACCCTGGTGAGTGAAGCCAGGTCCTAGATTGGGAAGCTAGGTTGAATGAAACCCTGGTGAGTGAAGCCAGGTCCTAGCTTGGAAAGCTAGGTTGAATGAAGTCCCGGTGAGTGAAGCTGGGCACGAAATCTTGGTCCGGGGGACTGAGCATTGCGTGTACTGGTTGGAGAGGGCAGGTGAGCTCGTTCTCTGGGACCAGAATGAGTCAGAGAAGGTTAGGGAGGCTATCTCTGGACTCAGGGCTGTTTTAGTAGAGGCTGGATCGGTCTAGTGACCGATCAGGGAGTTGGCACGAACTCCCTGTTGTGGATCGGTCTGGTGACCGATCTAGAGAAGTCTGATCGGTCTGGTGACCGATCAGGGAGAGAACAGAAACATTGTTTGGCTTCTGTTCGGCTTCTGATCGGTCTGGTGATCGATCAGGGAGAGAACAGAGACATTTGGTTCGGCTTCTGTGTGGCTTCAGATCGTTCTAGTGAACGATCAAAGAACCTTGATCGGTTTGGTGACCAATCAAATTGTCGCGAGGTTTCTCACCTTGACCGATCAGGATGGCTCCTGATCGGTCAGGGAGTGACCTGATCGGTCCCTAGACCGATCAGGGCACCACCTGATTGGTCGGGTGACTGATCAGTAGGCTTTGGCCTGCGAAACTAAAGGATCTATCCTAAGTTGTTGGATTGGTCTGGTGACCGATCCCCAGTCCTTGATCGGTCAGTGTGACTGATCAAAGATGAGTTCGCGATCCCAGGTTTCTTATTGTGGACCAATCAGGCTGGAGCCTGATCGATTTGGGCTTACCCTGATCGGTCTGGGCTTACCCTGATCGGTCCAGTGACCGATCAGGGACCTCTCTGATCGGTCCGGTGACCGATCAGTAGCTGAACTTTATTTCAAAATACGCTGTCAGAGTTCTGATCACGTTCTGATTTTCTACTGATACACTACTGATATTTGCTCTGATCATCTGATAATTGATTCTCTGTTGATTTGCTGTGCTAAACAACTGCTAAGTGTGCAGGTAACTTAGGATTACTCAAGGAGAGTCAAACGGAGGCTTTCGCTACAGCAGGTTTGGCTGTTTGCTTCCGCAGGATACAACGTCTTCTATCTTCTAGCGAACGGCTGGGAAGCTGACCTGAGGCTCATATAGAGGGAGTCCAGAAGAGGTCAGGGGTAGTTGAGCTGCTTCAGATTGTTGGAACTTAGATGGCTAGAGAGGGGGGTGAATATAGCCAGACACCAAAAATCGCTTTCTTTTAAGAACTTCTGCACACTTGGGGTTAGTAGCACAGCGGAAGCAAAACAGATGTATAACAGCAAGAACAAAGTGCAGAAACTAAAGACAAATCAAAACGATAACAATGAGGATTTACAACGTTCGGGGATAACTTGCCCCTACTCCTTGGCGTGCCCTTAAGGTGGGCGATCCCTTGATCGTCGGCAGATCAAGCCCCGGAAAATCTGGATAGAATGCAACCTCCTTCTCGGTGGAGTAACCTCTCCACAGCGTTTCAAGATGAATGAAGTATTAAGCATAGGAAACTCAAGAAGGAACCTTACTGAGCACTTAGAACCGCAAGAACACAAGTGAACTCCTGTAACACCCCGAATTTGACAATGTAAAATTCATGACAATGTATGAAAATGATTATAATGAAATGATATGAATTTCATGTAATCACATGTTATAAAATGTTATGAAGGCATGAAATATTATATGCATGAAATATTATATTCATGAAATATTATTATCATGAAATGTTAGCATGAAATATTATATTTATGAATATGGAATAATAAAAATATTATGAAATAATATTTTTGGGATATTATGAAATATTCTGAAATCATAAAATATTATTCATATTATGAATTTCATGATGAGCTTGGTTTATTGGGCTTGGAAATGAATGGTGCTAAAAAGAAAGTGCAAAATGGAGGAAGCAAGGATTGAACCTTGGACCTCCTAGTTGCACTCATCATGTCATAACCAATGAACCAAGCAATATTTCATGAAGAAGGAGAAAGGAACATGCTTGTTAAGTGGGTAAGAGTGAAGAGACATGTCTTTTCATGAGAAAAGTATAAATAGGTGGAAGTTGGAGCAACTTCCTTCTTCCCTTTTCTTCTTCCTCTTCATCTTCCAAAACCGAAACCTCTCTTCTTCCTTCTTCCAATTTTCGAAAACCTTAGGCAAGGGTTCTAACCCTAGGGCAAATTCAAGAGGGAGGAATCCAAGTGATCTTGTCATCTACCAAGACCAAGGAGTCTTAGAAAGAAGATTTGGAAGAAAAGATTTTTGTATACCCTACAAGTGTAGGGTACCCTACAATTTAAAGAGAAGAGTAAATTTCCAGCGCTAGGATGTAAGTATCCTCTCGCCTGCAGTGTAATCGCTTTCGTTTGATTAGTATGTTTTCTTGTTGTTGTTGTTGAAAAGGGAGCCTTCTTCCCTTGTAACCATTCGGCCACCACCATGAAATGGGCTTTGGTCTTTTCTTGATACATGAGGATATCCCTAAGAACTTAGGGTATAGATGTATGTTGTTTTCCAAATTTTTGAGAAGACAAAAACTAGGGTTTGGTGTCCACAAGGTTTCGGCCACCCATGGTTGGAGGTCCAAGAGAAGTTTGTTTTGATTAAATCTTGATACATGTTAGTGCCCTAGGGATTCTATACACTTATGTGTTGTTCCTAAATTTTTGGGAGAACAAAACACTAGGGTTTCCCCTTGGGAGACTTTCGGCCACCCCCTTGGAGGGAGGCCTTGGTCCCTTTGGTTATAAGAATACATACCTTAAAACTTAATGTAAATGTGTATGGGTTTTCTTAATGGTGTTATGTACAAAATTCTAGGGTTACCCCATGTGTAGGTTTCGGCCAAGAGAAGAATGGCTAGAGTTTTTGTGATGATTGATATCCTATTATGTTCCCATGATTAGAATGGTAGATAAAATGTTGTATATATATATGTGTGTTGTTTTGTGAATGATGACTTGTCCAAAAACCCTAGAAACCCCACCTTGTCATTCGGCCACCCCTTGCAAATTAGGGTTAGTGAATGCTAATCCCAATATGAGATATAAACCATGTTTCAATTGTTAACATGAAAGGTACTTGAGGTGTGTGTAGAAATGCTTGAATGAATGCTTGCTTGGAAAACCAAATTCCCTTACTTGTATGTTTCGGCCAACCCTAGTTCTAGGGTTGGGAAGTACCTAATGAGACCATGAAGCATGCTATTACATATGTGATATGTGTATAAATTATGTGACCTATCATGTTAGGTATAAAAGCATGCCTTATAGCCCATGGGGCACTCTTATGACACGAATATGATGTGATTGAGATGTGATTGATAATATGCCTAAAAGGAGATACTCTATTGAAACTGGGATCAAGAGCACCCGAATGCGTGGTGTGTCCCTAGGGGATCAAGAGCACCCGAATGTGTGGTGTGTCCCTTTGAGAAGTGATTAAGAGTACCTTTAGGCATATACTTATATGAGTAATTGCATGATAAATTACTTTACTTTGAAAAGTTGTCTACCCGACTCGGAAGGGGGTCGTTAAACAAATCCAATGCACATGTTAAGGTCATGGCAGTTGGTAGGACGGAAGGGTCCTGCTCTAATTAGATTGGTGGCTCGCTACCCCAATTTATTAGGGAACGCGCATGATGATGTGGTACGACAACTGGGCCCTGGATGATGATATGTTATTTTGAAGTACTTACCGTTATGGAACTGTTTTGAAAAACATATTTTCTCATCATGTGATTTAGTTCCGTAAAGTACTTAGAGATAAATTGATGTGATATTTATGATGCTTTGATGAGATGCTTATGATGCTGATAATTCTATCTGATTATTGTGTACATGATATGATGTATTGATATGGATTTTGCGAGTAGGCCCGGATTCTTACTAAGCATGTTTTGCTTACTAGTTCCTGTTATTTTTCTTATGCTGCAGATAGCGGTAAGAAACACTCGAACTAAAGGAAGAGGCAGAGGGAAGATTGGAGGATGTGTGTGGTGATGGCTCGGGAAAGGATGAAAGATTCTATCTACCTTAGTTTATCTAGAATCTAAACTGCTTCCCATAATTACGATTGAAATTGTATTACTTTACTCTGAATATATGATGACTGTGACTACTCTACTGTTAGAAATATGGAACCTAGGTCATGTTAGAGAATACTATTGTTAATGTCTAATTCCTATAGTATGCATGCCAGTAAAATGCTAGATGTTAATACTTTCGGTTGCCTATATATGCTTCTTTTGCATGTGTCTAAGACTAGATAACTCTTGCTATATGCTTATTTGAGATTTTCTGCTTTAGTGTGTTAAATGATTTCCATATTAGGTTGTAGATGCATGAAGATATAAAAGAAATGAAAAACCTTGCTTGGTAATTTAGTTTTCAATAAGCATGCTTATTACTAGTTCATGTATTGTAACTGTTTGGTTGGATTTACATGTTTAACATGACTGGATGATATGAATGTATGGACCCGTAACCCCGCCTTTAGGGTAGATATAAGGTCGGGCGTTACAAGTTGGTATCAGAGCAGATTTCCCCTCCATCACACACACATCAAGCTTCCTTCTGCCGCTTCCAAGTAAGAAATCCTAACTCGCTTTATTTATTTCATGTACAGTACTACTATATGAGATGATTGATGCTTGCCTAACAAAGTGGTGTTAAGGCTTATATCTATCTATTTACTGTTAATAGATATGACTAGAGGGCGTAGAACTAGGGGTAACGAGACAGCACCCCCACCTGATCTGATGCAGGTGATCACTGAGCTGCAGCGTCAGGTCACTGAAGCCAGCAGCAGATGATAACCACTCTGATGAACCAGCAGATTAACACTGCCACTCCTGCGGGAAGTCAGAACGCCATAACCACGGAGCCTCCGACTGCACAGGCGCCCTCGGACACTAGCTGCTAGAGCAGTCCGACAGGGGAATCTCTCTGTCAACGAGGCCGTCCAGAAATTTAAACCGACTGGCACATTGTGTCCTGAGTTGGTTAGTACTGAAAAGGAAAGGGTCAGATTAATGCTAAGAATGCTTTAGGCCCGACATTGCTCTGAGTGTAGCTGGTGGCGTTCATAGGCCACAGACTGCAGAAGAGCTAGTCAGTGGTGCCTTGAATGCTGAGCACTATCTGAAGAATATCAGCCAGCAAAGCACCCCAGTCAGTACACAGAATCAGAGTCAGTCAGGAAATCAAAAGACTCAGAACACCAACCCCCACTGGAAGAAGAACCACAATGGGAAAAGAAGGCCATGGAACAAGTCTAATGGTGATCAGAAAGGCAAGAAGCCTAAGCACCCTCCTTGTGCCACCTGTGGGAAGATGCACCTTGGGGCATGCTATTGGGTGCCAAGAGATGTTATACTTGCGGGAAGGAAGGACACTTTGCCAGAGAGTGTCCTACTGCCGCTAAGGCACCTCAGCAGCAGTATATTCAGCACAAAGGTGCTCCTCCCCAGCTTCACCATATGCAGGCTGCGATTGATGGTACTCCTATTTATCAGGGGCTATTAGAAGCCCCGCCTGCTACAACAGACGCCCGGGTTTTCTCGCTTACAAAGGAAGACGTGGCGACTGCCTCTACCGTTGTCACAGGTCAGATAATTATTTACAGTCATCCTGCTACTGCATTATTTGACACTGGAGCAACGCATTCCTTTATTTCTATGCTATATGCCACGAGATATGAGATGCCACTGCAAGAACTAGATTGCAAGTTTCTAACTACATTGCCCTCGGGAGAGGTGATGCCCTCTACCCAAATGCTACGTGCCGCACCAATCAGAGTTGCAGATAGAGAACTCTACTGCGATCTGATAGTGCTTGCATGTCAGATTATGACGTAATATTGGGCATGGATTTCTTGATAAATACGGCGCTTCTATGAGTGCCGTAAACGAAGGGTATCTTCCGACCCGAGACGGGGATTCTCTTTGAATTTATCGGAGAGCCGAAGAAGAAGACTGGCAAATTCTTATCGGCTCTGAAAGCAAGGAAAATGTTAGAGAATGGATGTTCTGGATTTCTAGCTCATGTGGTTGATACTCGTCCTACAGAGGACCCGAAGCTAGAAGACGTCGAAGTCGTATGCAACTATCCAGAGGTATTTCCTGATGACTTACCGGGGTTAGCACCTGAAAGAGAGGTTGAATTTGCTATTGATTTGATTCCTGGTACTAACCCCATCTCGAAAGCACCATACCGAATGGCGCCGACTGAATTGAAGGAATTGCAAGGACAGCTACAAGAGCTTCTCGACAAGGGACTTATTCGCCCTAGTCATTCCCCCTGGGGAGCTCCCGTACTGTTCGTCAAGAAGAAGGACGGGTCGATGCGTATGTGTATCGACTATCGGGCATTAAACAATGTGACCATAAAGAACAGGTACCCTCTACCCAGGATAGATGACCTGTTCGATCAGTTAAAGGGAGCTACGGTTTTCTCTAAGATCGATCTGAGGTCTGGTTATCACCAAGTCCGGGTGAAAAATGAGGATATACCCAAAACTGCTTTCCGGACGAGATACGGACATTATGAGTTCGTAGTGATGCCGTTTGGAGTTACTAATGCTCCGGCAATATTCATGGACCTTATGAATCGGATTTTCTCGGCATTTCTCGACAGATTTGTGATCGTCTTCATCGACGACATCCTTATTTATTCGAGGACTTCCGAAGAGCATGCAGAGCACCTGAGTATAGTATTACAGATTCTTCAGAAAGAACAACTGTATGCTAAATTTTCGAAATGTGAGTTCTGGCTGAATCAAGTCATTCTTGGGACATATTATCTCCAAGGACGGAGTGATGGTCGACCCAATTAAAATTGAGGCCGTAAGTAACTGGTCCAGACCCAAGAATGCCAGTGAGGTCAGAAGTTTTCTGGGGTTAGCGGTTACTACAGAAAATTCGTAGAGAACTTCTCTCGGATTGCAGCCCTATGACAGCTCTTACAAAGAAAGATAAGAAATATATCTGGACCGACGAATGTGAGAAGAGTTTCTCTGAACTGAAAAGGAGACTGACTAGCGCTCCTATATTGACTCTTCCGAAAATGATACGGGTTTCGATATGTACAGCGACGCATCCAAACTTGGACTCGGAGCTGTACTTATGCAAAATGGGAAGGTAATTGCCTATGCCTCTAGGCAACTGAAGGAACATGAAAAGAATTATCCTACCCATGATTTGGAATTAGCAGCGGTGGTCTTTGCGCTGAAAACATGGAGGCATTATTTATATGGCACTCAGTGCAAGGTCTTTACTGATCACCAGAGTCTGCGGTATTTCTTCACCCAGAAAGACCTGAATATGCGACAACGCCGATGGCTCGAGTTGGTCAAGGACTACGATTGTGAGATCCTGTACCATCCGGGAAAAGCCAACAAGGTAGCCGATGCTCTGAGTAGAAAATCATGTGCTACTTTAATATCTTTGTCGGCTTTGTCACAACCCTTAGGGAAAGAGATTATGGATTCGGAATCGAGATTATATCGGGACAGCTTTCTACTCTACAGATTGCGCCGACATTATTTGATGGTATTCT